>PVKA01019867.1:0-41300 GCA_004027165.1 Ctenomys sociabilis
TTATAACGGCCCTCGGGCCGCCCCCTACATGTTGCCTCAGCTTCCAACCAATGGGCTTGTGCCCCATGCCCCCTTCACCGCTTTTAGCTTCTGTAATCATGCTTGCCGACCCCCCCAAATGTACATGTCCTGACCCAAATTTGGACATAATGTATGTCTCCCCCAATCAAAATTGTCCCCGTACCCCCTAATGGCCATTTTAGCTTCTGTGACGATGCTTGCTTACCCCTCCCAGCCTGTGGTTTTTGAGCATAAATGCCCTGCTGCCCAGCCCTCGGGGGCTCTCCTCCTTCTCGCACGGAGAGGCTACCCGGTGGGTACCACCTAAAATAAAGCGCTTCTTTTCCTTTTGGACTTGCCTCATTGTCATCTGATTTTTGAGTTACAACACGTAGTCCTTCCTATATGTTCTGAGGCCTGATCTTCAACAACACACATCTTCCTGGGCTGGTTAGATGGCTCAGTGCAATGAGCGCTTCCTTGGCAAGCACAAGGGCCTGAGTTCAATCCCTGGTTCCGCAAAAACAAAACAAAACAAACAAACAAACAAAAAACCACATGTCTTCCACTCACACTTGGCTTTTGCACTGATCTGTGGTCCTGCCCTGTCTCACTGACTATATTTCTAAATAACTTAGCTTTTTCTTTCTTTCTTCTTTTTTTTTTTTTTTTTTTTTTTTGTGGAACCAAGGGTTGAACTCAGGCCCTTGAGCTTGCCAGGCAAGTGCTTATTCTACTGAGCTATCTCCCCAGCTCAAGTTAGCTATTTCTAATACTAGTTTTAGACATATGGGGTCCTGTTTTTCCTCAACGAAGGCAATTCCAGTTTAAGACAATGGCCAGAGACTTCTTAGTGTAGTGAGAACTTCCTATAACTTGCTTATGTTGGCATACTCAGTCTTAAAGGGGGAACTGAGAACTAATTAAACTTGTTTTGCTAATTTTTAGACAGACACTCCCTAAATGATTAACAGATCTATCTGCAGAGCTGAGAAGGAATTTGACCCAAAGTTTTAAGGCAATAAAGGATACAAAATTAAAGTCAACCTTTGTTCTGCTTTTAGCTAACTTTTGCCAATTCTAAGGTTAAATGAAAAGTCACAATTCTTTTTTTATTTTATTTTATTGAGAAACAAATAGCAATGAGACAGTATCAAAACTGATTAATAGGAGCCAAGAAGATGGCTCAGTGGAATAAGTGTTTCCTTGGCAAGCACAAGAGTCTGAGTTCAATTCCCTGTTCTGCCAAAAAACAACAACAACAACAAAAAAAAAACCCTGATTAATAGAGCAGTTTTAATAATTAATGCATTGTTATCTTCTTAGTAGTTATCCATAGTACAAGAAGCGGTCAGGATATCCTATCCAAACACTATTAGTACAAATCTTTCTACTCACTGAATTAAGAGAAAGGAGCTGTATATCTATACTGTGTATTCTGTATATACAAATACAAAATAGTGCTGGTTTTGGTTAGTCCTGCCAGAGATGGGTATTCCACTGGCATCTAAATAATATCGGTGCATAAATTCAGCACAACAATCCAACACAGTCCACAATAGTAGTGGGTTATCCGCAGAAGTTATTGATTTGAGCCTTTCACAGCTCAGCATATTAATATGGCTTTACTTTGTATACCTTGTTTTTATACTTCACTGCTGGATGGTTAAGACCAAGATAAAGGGAGACCTATATAACAAGAAATGTAATTTTTGTATCTGATAAGGTCAGCCACATACGCTTAGGATTTATCCTGTAACCCTGTACCACAATTTATAGATCCCTTGTCAGTCTCAGCTGTGTGGATGAGTCATGGCCATGGACTGCCTGAGAAAAGTTACATTTCTTAGCAAACTGCTTTTCAGTTCCTGATTGACTCAGCATAAAACATAAATCATACTCCCATGTTCTCATGAGCAACAGACTAAAGGACCTGGGAGTAGTCGTCGTTGTCGTCGTCGTCGTCCTCTTCGTCCTCTTCTTCTTCCTCCTCCTCCTCCTCTTCCTCCTTCTTCTTCCTTCCTCTTCCTCTTCCTTCTTCTTCCTTCCTCTCCTCCTCCCCTCCCCCTTCCTCTTCTGCTTCTTCCTCTTCCTCCTCCTCTTCTTCTCCTTCTCCTTCTCCTTCTCCTTCTCCTTCTTCTTCTTCTTCCTCCTCCTCTTCTTGCCTGGGAATCTTTATATCCCTTCTCTGTAGTGTTCTCTGTCTATTTTGGAAAGCTATGTGCACCCAAAAGAAAGGTCCAGGGCTTGAGATAGAAAACATCAGCCACTAATATCTTAAAATGCTTCATCTTCTTTTTTTTTTTTTTTTTTTTTTTGCCTTTTTGAGACAGGGTCTCACTATGTAGTTCAGGCTGGCCTTAAGCTCACTTTGTAGCTCAGGCTGGTCTCAAACTCACAACAATCCTCCTGCCTCAGCCTCCCGAGTGCTAGGATTACAGGCCTGCACCACCACACCCTGGCTTTAAAATGCTTCTTAAAATGTTGTAGTCAGCTAAATTAGATAAAAATATTATAGGAAGTTAGACAAGATCAGGCCTTCAGTGAGACAATATAGAAGACAACGTGACTTTGCAACTTGGAAGAGACAGACATTCCAGGTATGGGCCAGATCTCAAAAGACAAAAAACAAACAAAAAACTAAATATAACTTCCCTAGGGATGGGCATCAGGGATTGATATTCTAAACAAGTATCAATCACCTTGAATGATCCCTAAAGAGTCACTAACCCAACCCCCAACAGGAAGAAACCCTAGCCCATATTCATTATTCATGCCCACTTGCTATGTGACTTGCTTCCTCATTTGGTCAATTTGACCTGAGCAATGTTGCTTGTAATCTCATTGACTGACCATAGTTTTGTCCCACCTCATGCCCACCTAAGTGAGTGCCAATGTTCTCCACCATCTTAGACCTGCCTCACCATGTGGTTTTACTCTGTAAAAGTCCATGGAAGAGACATCTTCCCAGGAACAACTGATTGGATCCCTCTTCTGTTCCTCTCCTAGACAGAAGCTTTCTTTCCCACAATAAATATATTCTGCTCTTAATCTCCATTTGTTCCTAAAATTCATTCTTTTGTTTTAGAGAACATGAACTCGTTCTAGGTACATTTTAGTAGGTTGGGAGTTTCACTTTACTATATCACTTGGAGGTCCCACCAAGATCATTAGATGGAGGTATGAGTTTGCTTTTCTTTCATAGATTCTGGATAGGGACTTGCTTTGGTAACAAATTTTTATGCTTCAAATGCTAATGTTTTTATATAATATTGCTTATAGCTGTTCATGTTTTGCCTCATACAGTTTTATCTCATATAGTTCTGTTAAAACTGTTTACAATTGATTATGCTTTGTCTCATATGGTTTTGTTAAAATGTTTGTCAAAATGTTGGTAAATATAAGTTAAAACATGAAAATGTTACAGGGTTATGATATTTCACTAATGGGATGTTTTGTGACTGTTTTGTACTTGTATATGTTGCTAAACACACTGATATTCCTTGCTTGACTTTAAACAATAGTGCTAGAAAGAGTAACATTAGAAAGCCTCCTATGGACTTTATGTAAACTTCTGTAAGGACTTTTTAAACCTAGCTCAGATTTAGAAAATATACATGTCTATATATGTGAAACACAGGATTTTTTTTTTTGTCAACTAAATGACATTAGGTTGGCAACCATTCTTAAAGTCTTGGAGGACAGGTTTTAATGGGACAGACTGGCTCTGATTCCCCTCTGCATACTAGAGGAAAGGTCAGGCCTGCTCTGTTTCAGTTTCCTTTATTTTTATCTTACTCCTAAATTTCCAGCCTCTTTGTACTTTACATTTTGGAGGCATGTAAAATTAGGAAAACTCTAGACTGTTCCAACTAAGTAAAGCCCTTAGAAAATGAGTGTTCTTTAATGCTGAAGACAGAGAAGTCATTTTAGGTAAAGGGCACATACTCCATCTTTGGGTCAGAGGAGACAAAGAGGACTACGCCTGTCCAGGAGGACACATATAAAAGCCGTGTTGCAGCATAGTGTTCTAGGAGAGTCTTCTTTGGGAGGCTAAATCTGAGACACAGTGGCGAGAACTGAATTGTGGGTGATACTAGAGGGAGCTATCTTTAAAAGCACTACACTTATGGTACCAAAACACATTTAGCATGAGGGAGGATCTCCAACCTTTTCTCCTAGGTCTAGTGGTCTAGTTATCATTTAGATGCATAAGAGATAAGTTGCGGATTTTAAAGCCTTTACTGTAAAGTGCTAGGTAATCTTGTTCAGGCTATTAACTATCCCTTATAGAACTTGGACAAACAGTGGTTACTCTGCCAGCTAGTAAATGCTCATATAGCAGCTGCCACTCTTTGAAGCAGAGGACAGATTTCTCCAGCATTTCTTTGGTGAATCCCTCTTGAAGCCAATGGCTGATGGAATGTTGACCAGAGAGACAACTGGATTCCTTTCTGGAGACTGAGCTCTGGTTGTGTGAGCCAATAGAAGCTGAGAACACCTGAGGGGTCATGGCCATACCCAAAGGTTCCTTGGTAGAAACTGGGTCTTGATCACTGAAAGATCTGCACTTAGCTATTGTACTTTTTTATGTCTGCTAGTAAGCTAGAAATTTTCCATAGGCCTTTTAGTGAAAGGAGTTAATTGCCACTATTTCAGCAAGTAGCCTGATGCAGCTTGCACTGGTTTACATTCTACAGCAGCTGTCAGGGGGATGATTTACATCTGTGCCTTACATGTTAACTAAAAGTAAGAAAATATTTTTTTTTGTCAGCTTTAAAGTAAAGTGTTTCTGGGGTTGGGGAGATAGCGCAGTAGAATAAGCACTTGCCTGGTAGACATAAGGCCCTGAGTTCAATCCCCAGTTCCACCAAAAAATAAAAAATAAGTAAAATAAATAAATAAAATAAATAAATAAAAATAAAGTGTTTCTACCAACATGTAAAATGTGATGGCTTGTTGATAAATATAAGCTTAACCTGTGGCCACCAAAGATTTAATATAGCCTAGTCCTTCTAGGAAAGGTTACCCTGATGACTAGATGGAAGAATCCAAGTGTCTTGAGATTTCTTTGCTCTAGGGCCCAAGACAAAATTGTTCAAGTCAATTGTCTCTTTTGTCTATCTCCAAAGGTGATCTCTTTTACAGCAGAGCAGGAGAAGTGCTCTGCTTTCAACTCACCTTTTAATGTAATAGTTATTCTTCCTTCTGTAAGCATTCCTGTCACCTGACCAATTGTAATGTATTTACAAATATTCAATAACAGTAAATGCATGGTTTGTGAGATTCCTGGAGATAAAAATTTGTTCCAGTTAAGGGTGGATAGGCTGGTTGAATTCTGTTTCTCCTCTCTCCTATGAGCATCCACCTGGTCTAGATTGGTCTACTCCAGGGATACCTTGAGTTGGAATCAAATAGAAGGTGGGGAGGACTAGAAATCTTTCTTTTTGTATTCCAGATATAGGGATCTCACTCAAAGTCTCTTACTCCTTTAGAGTGCATCATTCAGCACTGGAAGACATTTTATCCATACATGCTGAAAAGCACTGTTTAATGTTTTTCTGCATCTGTGCATGGCCTACGTACCCCCTAGAGCCAAGATGGAATGCAGAGGGAAGTATCAATTGTGACATTATTTTACAGTGAAAAAGATACTGTAGAAAGCACAATGGTAAAAAAAAAAATGTCGTATGTTCAGATTTTGATTGCATTGAGAAAGTCATTGTTACTTACGTTTGAAATGTAGATGTGAATTACAGGAGAATCAGGTGGTTCAGGTACCTAAAACATTCACTATCTCAGAACCTAAAGCTGGTCCTCCCTAACCCTTAGAGCTGAAGAACACAGCCTCACCCACTATTACTGAATATAAGGTTTCCCCTATTTGCCTTTCTTGTCTACAGGGTGATGCTTCTAGACCAGTTGCATTCTAGCCCTCTATGGGGCTATACCTGTCCTTAGCTGAGTTTATATAAGCTCCTCAAAGATAATATCCTTTAAAGAAATAAGTAGGCCATTTAGAACTTCCAGAGTTCATGTGCCTTTTTCTCTGTGACCTAAAACAGATAAAGTCAGATCTTTAGATGACCTTGACAAAAACATTGATGTCTTTAGAAGATTTACTCAGACTTATCAACCAGATTGTAAGGATGTAATGTTAATCTTAAACAAGCTTTGATTTCTAATGAAAGCCAGCATTACAAGCTGCTACTGCATTTCTTAAAAATGTATTTAGTACAAGGCATGTAGGGTCCAACTGGTGATCCTCCTGAGGCCAATAGCAGCTTCCCATGCTATTACATTTTGAAATAAATATCATATTATTAATTTTAAAGAGCCAAGAGATAGACAGCCAATGAGACTACCTGTTCCCATTGGAGCCCAAGCAGTCAGAGCCCTTGTGGCCTAATAGCTAGGCAGGAGACTGCAAAAGACATTTTCTTTCAAGTGTATATTCTTGTAGGTCTAAGAACAAGAACCCAGCCGTCTATCTACTTTAAATTTTAGTTATTTACCAGGAGAAAGATGAACACCTGTATACTTCCTTAGAATATTTAATAGAGGGACAGAATATTCTTACAGATAAATTCATTATATAGTCAGCTCCAGATATTAGAAAAGAGCTACAAAAGATAGCTTTTGTTCTAGATAACTCACTTTACATTTTAGTAAAAACTACTCCCTTAATGTCCTATAATCAGGACTGAGAGAAAACCAGGGAGTGAAAACAATGAGGTAAAAAATGGCTGCTTTTGTTGTGGCCTCAAAGCAGACTCTCTGGGCTCTAAGAAGAGCTTAACAATGAGGGTCTTCTGCTACCGCTATCAAAAGCCAGGCCAGCATAAGGAGGATTGCCTTAAGTGGCCCACAGACCATGCCCTGACTGCCAAGGCAAACAATAGAAGTGAGACTGCACTCTGAGGTAGAAGCCCCAGAATGCAGACTCAGCTTCCCAGGTGGTCCAGTAGGACTGAAGGACTCTGGGCCTGCCCCCTCCCTCAGGCCAGAATGTTATCTCTACCTGTTTCTACCTGAGGAGCCCTGAGGAATCATGACTAGAGGAAGACCCAGCCTATTGCTGGACATTAGCACAGGTCTCTTTATCGTTCTCCAACCCTGACCTTCCTTCTAATCATAGTACCTAAGTAAAAAGTCATTAAAAAAAAATCTCACTTAAGCTGCAATGCTGGGACTGATTTTTTTACCAATGTAATACATATTGTTGTTCATGTATAAGACTTAAAAAGTATTTCACTAATTAAAACAGATCCCCAAGGACAGATAAAATCCTGTCAGCTTAGGAAGAAGTCTAGTGTCAAACAACTTTGGGCCTATAGATACAGCCAGGCTTTGTCTTTGGAACATAAAACTCAGAGCCATGATGTTAAAAAGAAAAAGCCCTCAGCAGTGCCCCTTGCTTACAGCGAGGGCCAAATCCATAACATAGAATGGGATATTGGTTTAATCTGAATGTCATATATTTCATGGCAAATGTAAAATTTCACCTGGTTGATTTCTGACATAACTCAGGTATTTCATGCTGATGGTAACGTACAGGTGTAACCTCTCTTAACTAAAATGAGAGGGACTTAGAGCAAACTATCAAACTCCGTGAAAGGTGCCTAAAAGTCAGTGGATTATGATTGCTGTTCCTTAGAAATATTTCTAACTTACCTGTTAGCTCAAATCTCATGCTTTGATTATACATGTTCTAATCTTTCAAAAATTTGTTCTCTCCTAGAAGATACCAAAACCCAGGTAATCATATAGGTAAAACCAATAGCAAATATGCTAGATTCCTTTTAGATTCCTTTTACTGGGATCTACCAGATTCTATTTATAGAGACACATATGAAGGCCTTAACTAACTGTACACCTCATACAGCCCAGGTGAGCTGAGACCTCTTGGGCCTTCCTGCCTCATTATGAGGGAGGCTATCTTCATGTCCCTTGGGCAGGGCTGATTGCCCTCAAAGATGCTTCCTCTATCAGTCTAATACATCAGGAAATCCACTACAGGAGAAGTTGTCCTCATTTTCCTTTGGCAGGGCTTGCCAGCAGGAGGCCTTAAAACCAAAATGTTCTGTCTTCCTCAGTGGGCCTCAGGTATCTGACACAAGCTGCAGGAGTTAGAAGGGTTTGCAGGAATTAATTTGTCTCAGTTCAAGTGTTTCATGGTAGAAAGGATGCAGAATGCAAATTGTCTTAGTTATTCTTCTTGTTGCTGGGAGAAATACCCAACACCCAAAATGAAGAAAGGAAAGGTTTATTTAGCTCACAGTTACTGGAAGTTTCAGTCCACAGTCTGCTGGCTGCAAGGCAAAGGGGCACATGGCAGAGAGCAGCAGTTCATGGTGGCCAAACAGCAACAACAACAGGGGCTCGGGAAATGCCTCACTGGAATAAGCGCTTCCCTGGAAAGTGCAAGGGCCTGAGTTCAATCCCCAGTTCTGTCAAAAAATAAAAAAAATAAAAAAAAAACAAAGAGCAATGGCTACAGAAAGTGTCTGGGTGTCTGTGTCTGTCTGTCTGTCTGTCTGTCTGTCTGTCTCTCTCTCTGTTATATTACATTCAGGCTCTGCCCCAGGCTGGGGGGAGGTACTCATACCCAAAATCCCAGCACTAAGACCCATATCTTAGCCTTGGATCACACATATTCCCAGGGGGTCATGAGTTAATCACAAACTCTAGACTGCATGTCTGCATGGGGCTTTTGGGGGATAACTAGACACAAACCATAACAGAATTATAAACAGAAAGTGAGAATAGTGATACTAGCAGCCTACAGGAATGAAGACCAGTTGGGAAATGGGGAAAATGTTATACCTCCATGGATCCAGACAGAGAAGGGACATTTCCAGAAAAAAAAAAAAAAAAATGCTCAAAACTCCTAGAGAGGAAAAAAGAAAGCATTCATGGTGGAATCAGAAGAAGTTTCAGTTTGATGAAGTCATAGGTCTTTACCTCTCAGCCTGAGGGAGTACATGTTAGCAGCCAATATAAGGAGAAAGCCTGTTAAACTTTTGATGAATGCTCATGCGGATTTGTCAGTAGATACCCAGCCAGTCCCACTTGCAACCTAGAGAGTACTCAGTGTTTTCCCTAGGTCTGGCAATTCATGTGCCCCCAGTAATAAGAGTTGGCCAGTTTATTTGAGAATACCCAAATTGGCTGTGGAAGATAAAAAAGGGACTTAACTCCACATTTAAGAGATCTCTTCTAATGGACCTACAAAACTTTTTGACTAGTTTTTTCATAATTACACATTTCCTTTTCTTTTTTGGCTGAACTGGGGATTGAACTCAGGTGTTTATGCTTGCTAGGGAAGTGCTTATTCTATTGAGCCATCTCCCCGGCCCTTTTTCATAATTACAAACTTATGTACTGGGTTCAAATTTAAAATAGAGACCAAGACCAGAATGGATTAGAATTTTGTGAGCCTTTATTAGCCCATCTGGTAGCTGGCCAGTGAACTTCATGCAAGAAGTGTCAACAAGCAGCAAAACAGAATTAAGGCCATTCTTTTATAGCAAGGAAAACACATTTTGTTGACATAGTTGCAAACAGTTTATGATTAAGGGGTCTTTCACAACTCAGCAATAAGCGCAACTTGTCCTATGTGGGGGTGTGTTAAGCAAGCTGTTTATTATTATTATTATTATTTTAGAGAAGGGTCTACTGGGTGTTCAGGGTTTCACTACTAGACTGAGCTCCTAGTAATTCTCCTGTTTACAGCCTCCTGAGTACTGGAATTATAGGTGTGTACCACCACGCCCAGCCTCAATTACTACCACAGTGCACCCTGGGGGCAGAGCAGGCACACTAGGCGCAGGGATTAAATTTCTGTCTCCTGGGCCTGCTTGAGGGTGCTTTCATCTGCTGAGCTATTTGGCTGGCCCCTTAGCAAACTCTTTTTATAAGATGCATCTTATTTATTTTATTTTATTTTGGCAGAACCAGGGATTGAACTCAGGCCCTTGCACTTGCCAGGGAAGTCCTTATTCTACTGAGCCATCTCCCCAGCCCCACAAGATACATCTTAAACTGACTACTTTTATGGGAAAAGGTTAGCAAGGGAGTTTATTTTAGCTAGCTGCCTTGACAAGAACTAGTTACTCATTGCTAAACAGCCTTGAAGAGATATAAAGTTAGGGCTAGAACACACATTCCTCAGAGTAGGAAGCACAAGGTTCCTTCTAGAAGTTTTCCAAAGTTATAGCATAAAATTCAGTTAACCCATTACATTTTAGAAGGTTTTTACATTCTAGATCCTTCTGCTAATGTCTCAATAGCTGTTCAAAATATGTCAAATCAATGGCATATGAGATGCTGAGGTTTCTCTGGGCCCTGTCTCTATGGGAAGTCATTACTGTCTCCTTGGTGAAAATCACTTTTGACTATTCATAATGATCCTGTTGATATTACTCAGCCTATGCATGTTTAATCATTTCTTTGGGTTTGTCTCCTCCAGATTTAAAGCTATTCTGCCTACCCAAGATAGAAATACCTAGTGTCTACTGAGGGCCTTTAGATAGAACCTCTGGAGAGTATCTCTGACTGCCAGTTCACAACTACAACCCCTTTCAGCCTGAAGAAGCCTGAACTTGTCCATGATTATTCATTGCCCATGATTCTTCAGAGGGGGAAATGTTATAGTCAGCTAAATTAGGTAGAAATATTATAGGCAGTCAGCAGAACCAGGTCCTCAAAGAGACAATATGGAAGACAGGTGACTTTCAACTTGGAAGAGACAGACACTCCTATATGGGTCATACCTCATGACAAAAGATTAAACAAATACAGCCACATAGCTTCTCTAGGGATTAATATTCTAAGCAGGCATCAATCACCTTGAAAGAGCCCTAAAGAGTCACTAACCCAACCCCCATATTCATGCTCATTTGCAATGTAACTTACTTCCTCATTTGGTACTGGATTTAATCAATTGTATCCGAGCAATGGTGCTTGAAATTTCATCAGTTGGCCATAGTTTTGTCCGACTTCATGCCCACCTAAGTGAGTTCCCATGTCGTCCACCTTCTTAGACCAGCCTTACCACATGATTTTATACTATAAAAATCCCTGAGTGGGGGCTTACCAGTTAACTCAGTTGTTTAAAGTTGCATGGGCAAACTCAGTCAGTCCTGGGGACTGTGGTTGGATCCCCAGCTCTGAATGCAATACCAGACCCACCCTTGCAGAAGCCTGAGCCAGCCAAAAGAAAAAAACAAAACAAAAAAATCCTTCTCAAGTTTTGGGAGGGTGAGATGGCTTAGTGGTCTAACGTGCTTGCTTAGGCAAAGCCCAGGGGCTGGGTGTCGAGCCCAGGTATCACGTGCTGCACTAAGCCCACCCCTTGCGGGCTGAGCTGACAAAAAGTAAAAATAAATAAAATAATAAATAAATAAGTCCCTGGAAGACATAGCTTCCGGGGTACAACCCACTTGGGTCTGTCTTTCAGACAGAAGCTTTCTTTCCCACCATAAGCATATTCTTTTTTTTTTTTTTTTTTTTTTGTGGAACCAGGGATTGGACTCAGGCCCTTGCACTTGCCAGGGAAACACTTATTCCACTGAACCATCTACCCAACCCCGATATTCTGTTCTTAACCTCCAGTTGTTCCTAAAATTCATTCTTCAGTTTTAGAGAACATGAACTCAACCCAGGTACCTATTAGGTTGGGAGCTTCATTCCTCTGTATCAAAACAGCTGGCACCATGGTGACCGCACGTCAGAGAAGCTGAGGTAATGGTATACGGGAATGAAATTCCCAACCTGAAAGATACTTAAGAGCAGAATATACTGATGGGGAGAAAGAAAGGTTCTGTCTGAGAGAGGGACAGGAGGGATACCAGAGGGGGTTGCCTAGGAATCTGCCATTACTTGGGATTTTTATTTTTATTTTTTATTTTCTGTCTTTTTGAGACAGGGTCTCACTATGCAGTTCAGGCTGGCCTTAAACTCACTTTGTAGCTCAGGCTGGTCTCGAACTCACAACAATCCTCCTGCCTCAGCCTCCTGAGTGCTGGGATTACAGGCCTGCGCCACCACGCTCCGCACTTGTGATATTTATAGAGCAAAATCATTTGGTGAGGTGGGCCTAAGGTGAAAAATATGAGAACATGCTCATGAGGTGGGGCAAAATTGGTCACCCAATAAGACTACAAGGAAAAGACTTGCCAGGACCAAATGGGAAGCCAGTCTTGCAGCAAGTAGTCATGAATATGGGGTAGGAGCCCTTCCTGTTGGGGTTTGTGCTAGTGACTCCTGCAGGGCTCTTTCAAGGTGATTGCTACCTATTTAGAATAATCCATGATGCCCATCCCTAAGGAAGTATGTGGCTCCATTGTTTACTCTATTGTCTTGAGGTCTGGCCCACCACAGTCACGTTTCTCCCTAAATTGCAATTGTCGGCTTGTCTTCCATATTGTCTCCTTGGAGGGGCCTATCCCTGTCTATCTGATTTAGCTGTCTATGGCATAGGATAGAAGAAATAAAGTTAGGTGCATAGGAGACAAAGAAACCAAAATCTTAAAATTGTACTTTAAAGAAAAACGTTAGTTTCAGAACATAAGGCTGGTTTATTTGATTTTCTCCCTTCCTCCAAAACAGCAAACCTGGGCAGTTCCCTTTCAGCATTCCCTTTTACTTGCAAATGGTCTCTTTCACTCCTTAATGGGCTGCTACTTTTGGCATTTTCCATAGGAATAGCTCAGGAAGGGTGGGTCATCCTCTCCCACCCAGAGCCTGAGACTATAAACTACCAAAGCTCACCAGTTTCCACCTCCCCAAACATAAAAAAAGTCCCTTGTTCCCAACTGAAGTGTTGCTCATTTCTTTAGCCACACATACTCTTGAGTGTGTCCTGTATCTCTAATAAACGCTTGTCATGCCCCTGATGGGTGCATCCTGAAAACTTTCCATGGGGAATCAGTGAACATGCATGGCTAATTTAAAGTAACAAGTTCAGGTACTAATTCAAGTCTGTCTGAGTTGTGTACACCTGGAATCCCAGCACTCTGGAGGCTGAGGCAGGAAGATCATTCTGAGTTCATTAGCTTGAGCTACAAAACAAGTTGAAGGCCAGCCTGAACTGCATGGTGAAACCCTGTCTCAAAAAGACAAAAACTAAATAAGTAAATTCCTTATTTAAGTCTGGGGATTCTAAGACCTAGCCCATAACAAGGTGATTAGTAGCAGAGCAAATGGGAATAGACTGTTTAGCTCTATTGATACAGAGAGAAAAACTGATCTCGGCTGGGCAACCTCCAAATGACATAGGGAAAAATGATCTCCTGACCTGAAAAGTATGAGTCCGCATTCTCTAAACCTGAAGAATAAATTTTAGGAACAAACGCAGGTTATGAGCAGAATATACTGAGGGAAAGAAAGCTCCTGTCTGAGAGAGGGACAGGAGCGGTCCTGAGTGGGTGGTCCCTAGGAAGCAGTCTCTTCAAGGACTTTTATGGTGTAAAACCATGTGGGGAAAATTGGAGAAAATGCTAACTCGCTTAGGTAGACAAGAGGTGGAATAAAACTCTGGTCAACCAATGGATTACAAGCACCATAGCTCAGATAAAATTGATTAAGTTCAGGAACAAATAGGGCAGCCAGCAGGCATGAATATAGAACAGGATTTTATGGGGTAGCTATCCAGTAGTAGTCAGATTAATGATTCTTTGGTCTCCCTCAGGGTGATGGTCAATCTCAGATGCCAATCTTAAGGGAGATGGGTATTTGTTTGATGTTTAGTCTTTAGGTCTGGCCCACGGTGGGAGCATCCATTCCTCCCATAGTTGTAAAATATCTGGACGTCTGTGTTACCTCCTTCGAGGGCCTGGCCCTGTGTGACTGCCTATAATATTTCTAGCAATATTTCTCAGCTGCCTACAACAATATGACTCCCAGAACTTGTGACAAAAACCAGTGACTCAAAGCAGATTGATAGAAGGGAAAGAAACTCCCAATCTGAGAGACATCTGAGATGACTTAGTGTTCTCTAAAACTGAGCATGAATTTGTTGACTAAGGTTAAGAGCAGAATATGTTTATTGGGAAAGCAAAGTTTCTGTCCCAGGGAGAGACACAGTGGTGCTAGGGAGACAGCACAGTGATAGGTTTTTCAGCGTGTTAGGTTTTTCAGTGGCACAGCAGAGAAACGTAAGTAAAAGAAGGGGTGGGGACAACAATATGCAATGTATTAATTATTGAAACTGTCCTACTAATCCATTTTGAAACTGTTTCATTGCTATTTGTTTCTCAATAAAATTATTAAATAAATAAAAAAAACAAAAGAGGAAAAAATATCACTGTTAAAAAAAAAAAGAGGGGTTGGGGAGATGGCTCAGTGGAATAAGTGCTTCCCTGGCAAGCACAAGGATCTGAGTTCAATCCCGTTTCACACACACACACACACACACACACACACACACACACAAAGAGTGGGTAAAAAGGTTTTATTAACTTTGAAGACAAAGAGAAGGTAGAGGGCAGGAAGATGGGTGTGTCCTCTGACCTGAGACAATACAATGGAAGGCTGAGACTTTATGGACTTTTGCTAGGGGGGGAGTTGTTGTAGGGGTGGAGTTTGAGGGGCAGGTCTAGTGACACCTACAGAGTTGCTCTGGGTCTCCCTTGTGGCCTGGAAAAGGTGAAAGAAAATTTTTCCAGGACTTGGTTGGAGAAGGAGGAAGTTGTCATTTGGAAGATAAGCTTTTGTTTTTGGGCTTCAGCCATGTTAGATAACCACTATAATAATTCAGCAATTTATACTCTGGTGGTAACCTAATAAAGAGAGACCTGAATGGCTTGCCCAGGAGCCTCCTTTTCTAGGGATTTTATAGGGCAAATCCACAACATGAGGCAGGTCCAAGATGGGAAACATGGGAATTGGCAAGATGGGCATGCGGTGGGACAGATCATGGTACACCAGTAGGACTGCAAGCAAAAGTGCTCAGGGAAAGTCGATTAAATCAGGATCAAAGGGTCTTGTAGCAAGTGGACATAAACACAGCACAGGCGCTTTCTTCTGTGTAGATTTTTAGCAGCTGTGGCTGCGGTGGTGATGGTGGTACGGCAGAGAAACAGAAATAAGGAGAGGGAGCCTTTATTAACTCTGAAGACATAGAGAAAATTGAAGGTAGGGAGATGGGGAGATCCTCTGACCTGAGACAGGGAGGATGAGATTTTATGGACTTTTGTTAGGGGCAGAACTTGAGGGGCAGGTAAGTGACACACAAGGAGCTGATTGGAGCCTCCCTTATATGGGCGGGAGAGGTAAAAGAAAGTTGTATCCAGGGCTCAAGTGAGGAAGGAGAAGAAAGCAGTCATTGGGAAGATAAGCTGTTGTTTTTCAGACTCAGCCATGTGGAATCAAGACCATGATAATTTAGCAGTTTGTACTTGGGTTGGAATCCATCACTGTAGGGGTTGGGTTAGGGACTCTTCCTGGCATTTTCAAGGTGATTAAGGACGAGGGAGATAGCTCAGTACAGTAAATGCCTGTCTGGAAAGTGCAGGGCCCTAAATTCAATCCCTGGTGTGTGTGTGTTGGAGGGAAGCCATGCACTTACTTTAGGGCCAGCCAGATAGCTCAGCGGTTCAATCCCCAGCTCCACATGCCATACCACACCAGCCGTTGAGGCAGCCAGAGCCCGCCAAAAAAAAAAAAAAAAAAAAAAAAATCCTTCTCAGATAGCTCAGCGGATTAAAGCACCTGCTTAGGCAAACACAGGGGCCAGGGTTCCATCCCTGGGGTGCCATGCTGGCCCTGTCCCCAGGGTGCACTGAAAGGTGATTGAGACTGGGTGTGGTGGTTTGTACCTGTAATCCCAGAGCATGAGAAGCTGAAAACAGAAGGATCACAAGGAGTCCAATCTGTGTAGTGAGATTCTGTAGACCCTGTACTAAATAATAATAATAATAATAATAATAATAATAATAATAATAATCAAGGTGATACCTGCTTAGAGTATCAATCCCTATGTTTATCTTTATGAAGGTAGGTGGGTGTATTTGTTTCATGTTTTGTCCTGAGATGTGACCCATAGCTAGAGTAGGTGTCTCTTCCGCAGTTGTAAGGTATGTTGTCTTGCATACTGGCTCCCTCAAGGGCCTATCCCCATAATATTTCTTTCTACTCAGCTGCCTATGAGAAGGTGAAACCCAAGGGTTTGTTGAGGTTTTTCCTTTGGTTTTCTTACAGAAGAAACCTGTAACTCCCAATCTGCTATGTATCAGATGCACTGAGTTTGCATTCTCCAAATACAAGGAATGAATTATAAGGAAAAATAGAGATGAAAAGGAGGAAAATGTGTTTAAGATAAGAACAGGGAATAGGAGTGGGAAACTGGAATAGAGATTGGAAACAGCTCTGAAAGGCAGGAGGAGTCCCCAGTGGGTTGCCAAACAGCTTACTTCTCTGAGGAAGTTTTGCAGCACAGCATCCCAAAGTACAAGCTGTTAAGTTTTTTGATGCAGCAGAGACACAGAAGAAAAGAGAGGCCTTTATTGAGGATGCAGAGGATTTCAGGGATCCTCTGCTCTAACACAAAGGGAGCTGGGGTTACATGGGCTTTTGCCAGGGTGCTGGACTCAGTGATGCACAAGGAGCTGATTGAGGCTTCTCTTGTGTGCTCTGGAAAGGTAAAAGGAAACTGTATTCCGTGATGGGGAGGATGGAGGAGGAAGAGGTCATTGGGTAGACAAGCTGTTGGGGCTTCAGCCAGGTTAGATCACTGCCATAATGATTCACCGATTCATACAGGCAGGAGTCTATCATTCTTGTCTTTTAGTTGTTATGGATGGGTGCTAATTCTCTTAGACTGCTTCCTGCTGAATGAGAGCACCCCTTCAGGGGTGAGAAGAGTTGGCAGCATAATGGCTCATTCCCATGTAGAGGCTGGTGCTAGGTATTTCAGCTAGGATGCCTTCACTAACAATGAAGAAGAAACCTTGAAAAAAGTTTACAGTGTTGGGGTGCTATGAGTAGACAGGTCATTATCATGACTAAAGGACTTAGGGGAAACAGAAAGGGGGCCCATGATCCGAATGTGTCATTTGAATCTTTTTTTTTTTTTTTTTTTGCCAGGGAAGTGCTTATCCCACTTAGGCATCTCCCTGGCCCCTGTAATCTGATTTTGAAGTGAGTGAACAGCAAGTGTTATCTCATCTATTCTTTGATGGAGTTTGAGGGAGAGTTGGTGATAGAGATCTTTGGTGGTAATGCTTAAGCCTATTCTCCACCCTGAAGCCAATTCTAAGGACAGAGAGAAAGCTCACTCTAGTAAGGACTGGGATGTGAATGGCTCTTGTTTTCTATGAGATGGGCATCTTGAGGCTGGGTTAGGAGAAATGTTTTTATGGTATCTTGATTTTTTGCCAGGGCTGGGACCAGGAGGATTACTGTTCAGGACCCTATCCATTGAGTAGGAAGCAAATATAAGCTCCTGTTTTGCACTTTATAAACCATCCCCTGGGTGGGCAGACAGCTGTAGTGTGTGTGTGTGTGTGTGTGTGTGTGTGTGTGTGTGTGTGTGTGTGTGATGTACTGAACCCAGTGGGTAAGGTGTTCTAGCTGAAGAGAGGAGATTTTGAATTGAGAGATTAGACAGGAAAGGTCAGTTGACCCTTGTTGAGAGTTATGAATTAGCAGAGGGCCCACTATGGCTGGGATGTGTGGAAAAGATAGGTGAGAAGTACTCCAGTGCATACGGGCTACTATGTAGAGATCTTGTCAAAAGGGAATACAGAACCAGCATTTGGTGAGGTCTGAGGAATATAAGAGTGTATCATAGGCATGTGAGAGACGCTGGGGTTAGAAGGAGTGAATTTTTGTTGTAGTATAGTTGAGATGTAGGCCAGGACATTGACAATAGAGAGTGGGGTTATAAGATGAATTTTTATGGTCATAAAATTGCCATAAGGTGTTTGCCATGTATTGCCTTGATTACAGAAATAGAGTCCCCAAGTTTTTCCCAAGAGGAATTGGAGGTAAAATTCATTGGAAATTGAAAATGTCATCCATCTGACACCATCACCCCAATTTATAAACTAATCTGAGATGAGTGGTCTGCATCTTTTAAGTTTTGTCCATAGTTATTTATACCTATGGTCTTGTAGCCCACAGTGTCATGAGAAGAGACATTGGCATTGACAAATCTCCACTGGCAGAGCAAGGAAGTTTAGGAATGATGTATATATCACCCAGGTGGCAACATATCCCTATAGGTTAATTACATTTTGATCCCTTCTTCCATGTGCCACTTACCTCTCTTCCTGTCCCTTCTCATGTTTCCCTTGTATTCCAGGTTTGATAGATTGACACTAGTTAACAGTAAGGAGCATGAAAGACAATTTTGGGAATAGGGGCATAAAACTAAGAGAACCTATTATTCCTTGATATGATAGTGTAAGTGTGTAGATGGGCTGTGGCCTTGTAGCTGGGGTTGAACTAGAAAGAGGAATAGGAGAGTGAAACTGAGGAGGTGGATCATGTTTGAGAGCTGTTGATATTTAGTGATTTTATAACCAGAGAGGGTGGGAATTCCAAAGGTTGTTATAAAATATAAGACTATGATAGCTACCTTATGTGTCACCAGAAAGTTGTCTGGGCAAACAATCCAGAGTCTGGCTGTGAACAAAAGAACCAGCATAAGATGGGGGATTAGAAAAACAGATGAGAAAACAATGCATGAGTTGCCCTGGAGTTTTTGAACTCTTAGCTAGGTGGAGCCATGTAGATGACAGGAGTTGTGAAGACCATTTCCTGACCAAGGGCTCAGAATCAGGAAGAGCACAGTTGTCAGGTGGAATGGAGTTTTCTGGGCACCACTTGACTAGAATGATACGGAACCCGGAGGGCAGGTTGGCCACTTTGATCATGGTTGCTATTATGAGGATGACCAGGTGGGGCCCGTCCATGTAGGATTTAATCCTGTGGTCTTAGAGGATTTAAGATATATTCCATCCCCAGGAAATATAGATGGTGTCAAATGAGTGATGTGTGTTGGTTGTGAGAGACAGATGTACATGTATTGTCATGGCATGTACTAGAGGAAGGACAGAACAGGGAACA
Organism: Ctenomys sociabilis; assembly: GCA_004027165.1. Lineage (NCBI taxonomy): Eukaryota > Metazoa > Chordata > Mammalia > Rodentia > Ctenomyidae > Ctenomys > Ctenomys sociabilis. The sequence continues at coordinate 19,075 of PVKA01019867.1, forward strand.
GGAATATAGTCAACAATATAGGAAGGTTATCAGGAGTAGGGAAGTTGTGAAGCAGAAAAAGTCTCCCATACATGAGCTCAAATGGACCCAGGAAAGTGGGGGTCCTGGGGAGGGCTCTAAGTCTAGTTAGAGCTAAGGGAAGGAGCTGAAACCAAGGCAGGTGTAGCTCTAAGATGAGTTTTGTGAGGTGAGATTTTTTTTTTTCTTTTGGTGGAACCGGGGATTTAACTCAGGCCCTTGCACTTGCAAGGGAAGTCTTTATTCCACTGAGCCATCTCCCCAGACCCTGTGAGGTGAGTTTTTAAAAGTCCATTTACCTTCTCTACTTTACCAGAGGACAAGGTATGTGTAAGTGCCAAGTGATGTTAAGACTTGAACCAACCCACTGACTAATTTGGGAGATGACTGCTGGACCATTATCTAACTAGATAGCTTGGGGCAATCCAAATCTGGGAATATCCTGTATGAGAACTTTAGAGACTATATCCGTGGTTTCCTCAGTGTGAGGAAGGCTTCTATCACCCCAAGAAACTGCAGATGAAAGTGAGATGATAGCTGTGTATAAGTCTATCATCTAGTTTTCCCCTGGGGTGTGTCCACGAAACAGGTGGGTTGGGACAGAAGGAGGTGGTAAATGTCTGTGTGCAGAACTGGTGGTTTTGAGTAACTTGGTAAGTGATGACTTTTAGGGAGGGGTGTTGTAGTAATGGGAACTAAGAGTTTATATAGAGCCTGAGTACTGACATGAAAGCCAGTGTGTAAGTCAGCGATAATGGTTTGTGGTTGTTGGTTGGGAATAAGGAGCTTTGGCCCTCATCATTGTGCATTTTGGTGTCCCTAAGACACATAAGGAACTCCTGGACCTGTTGCTAGAGCTTGTTGTAATTAGTGTGCTTGTGAACTATTTTATTAAGGCCCACAATTACACAGTCAATCATTTTATGTAGTTTGTTAGACCCATCTCCATTTTAGTAATTCCAGTTTGGGACTTGTTCTGGCACTTTTTCTGGCAACAGGTCCAGGATCATTCTTAGCAGTATTTGCTATGATCAGCTTCCTCAGGAGCCATTTGCTATAACTGAGTTCTTTGCTGTGAGGTGAGAATTTTTTTTTTTTTCTCCCCAAAACTGGGGATTGCCCTTATGCTTGCCAGGGAAGTACTTATTCTACTGAGCCATCTCCCCAGCCCCAAGGTGAGAGTTTTTAAAATCACATAAATATCCTTGAAATGTAGATCGTAACAATTAGTTATAAATTCAAACTCCTTACTATAAATTTTTGGGTCAGCAGAGAATGAGCCTAACTTATGGTTAATTTGAGATAGTTCAAAAGGTGAGAAATAGGGGCCAGGGAGATGGCACAGTAGAATAAGCGCTTCCCTGGCAAGTGCAAGGGTTTGAGTTCAATCCCTGGTTCCGCCAAAAAAAAAGGGAGAAAAACATGTATATGGGCCAGTCCCTCAGGACCAGTCTGTTGCCTAAGGGGGAGCAAAGATTGAGGCTGTTTAGTGGAAATTGTGGCTGGCTATCTGGTAACTAACTGAGTGTCTGTGGGTTGTTACAGGGTGATGGATCACAAGAGGGAAGTTTTTTATCATGTGACAGGAAAACAAGATGGCGACTGGTCTTCATGTGAGCTGCAACAAAATGGCTGCTGCTGATCATGTAGTGTGGGACCACAAGATGGCTGCTAACCTTCATGTGACCTGTAGCAAGATGGCTGCTGTGTATCACATGACAAGGGACTACAAGTTGGTGGCTGCTCCCCATGTGACCTGTACAAGGTGGCCTGAGGATCACATGATAAAGGGCCATAAGATTGTGGCAGAAGAAGCCGGGCGTGGTGGCACATTCCTGTAATCCCAGCACTCGGGGAGGCTGAGGCAGGAGGATTGTTGTGAGTCTGAGACCAGCCTGAGCTACAAAGTGAGCTTAAGGTCAGCCTGAGCTGCATAGTGAGACCCTGTCTCAAAAAGACAAAAAAAAAAGATTGTGGCAGAGTATCATATAGCATTCTAGGTGGTTGCGAAACTAGTGAGCAAGAGGAAAAAACAGTGATGGGGAAGCAGAAGGAGAAGGAGAAGAGTCAGTCAGAAAGGAGAAGTGTCTCAGGTTGAGGAGATTGGAGAGTTTGAGATGCAGGCGAGGAAGTAAATGAAGAATGGGAGGCCATAGCAGGTAAGACAAGGGGACAGGGTAAGGTTGGAAGCTCAGGAGCCTCTAGTTGAGGGAACTGAGGAGTTTGGGCTTGAGGATATGGGAGAGGAGGAACAAAAACCAAAGGTACATTGTTTAAAGGATCTATTGGAGTGGAGAGAAGAGAATCAGGCAGAGTACTGTGACCTAAGAGTGTTTGGTCCCCTTTACATAACTATATAAGAGATGGATGTGTCATTAACACGAAGAAGGCTGTTAGTTACCATTGTGAAATTTGTACTGCACCAAGCCATCTGGCAGTAGATTAACTGTTTGGGTTTTATGATCTCCTGGAGGTTGAGGGAGCCAAGATTACAAATAAGGTATCCCAGTGGTGTGTCTTTTGGAGGGCAGAAAGGAACATTTTCCACAATGACTGAATTTGAGGTGAGCCAAGAGTTACAGTCAAAATAGAGTGGATTATACCACTCAAAAAAGGCTGTCTCTCATTTTAAGAATCTGACTACGAGAAAACCCCAACACCTGCTCTTGTTGGCCATCACTGAGGAAGCAGAGGGGTGTACAAAGGACAGGAGGACAACTACCCTGCCTCAGAGCATGAGAGCAGTAGCCCTGTCAAAGAAACACGAGGGCAGCCTCCCCCGTCCAAGGTGACATGCAGTGGCTTTCCTGATGCAGGCCACAGTTTCTGGACTGCCTCTGAGACAGAAGAAACTCAGACAGGAAACTCCAAAACTGAGAAATGGTTCACCTCTGAGAAATGAGGTGGATCATTGTGGGATGCAAGCTAGCAATGGCAAATAGGCAGGTCCCAGAGGAGAAGAGTGTGGCTCATAGGTTGGGGGGGGTAGGTGTCTCAGAACTGGGGCATTTGATCCCCTAGGAGCCGCATGTCCCACCAATCCAAGACATGGCACCAAAATGTTAGGTTTTTCCGCACAGCAGACAGGCAGAAGAAGAAAAGAAAAGCCTATATCAAGGACACAAAGAGGACCACAGGGGAATGGCAGGGGTCCTCTGACCTGAGACAGAGGGAGCTGGGGTTATATGAACTTTTACTATGGGCAGAGTTTGAGTGGTAGGCTGAGTGATGTGTAAGGAGCTGATTGGGGTTTTCCGATTTCACACAGGAAGAGTACGAGGAAGTTGTATTCAAGGCTTGGGTGGGGAGTGCGAGATGGAGAAGGAAGTGGTCTTCTGGCAGATAAACTATTGTTTTGGGCTTCAGCCATGTTAGGTCACTATGTAATGATTTACCAATTCATATCCATTGGCATGAGCCTATCAGGTACAATGTGGATCAAATCTACAATAAACCAATAAAATTACAAGTATAGCCACTTGGCTACCATTGATGCAAGAGCAGCAAGGGCACATGAATGACATGTGGTCCATAATCTATCTTACTTTTGTGTCTAGTCTTAGAGTGGGAGAAATGGCCCAACCACATGAGGTAATGATTTATTTATATGGAAAATCTCCAAAGGATGGTACACATAATCTCAAAGTTCTGTTTGTCCCTTAGGGAAGAATGTAAATCTATCCAGTGTAACTTTAATCATCTTCAGATGCACCTCCAATTCCAGTTCCTAATGCACTCTCATCTTCTGCACCAACTCCCTCAAGGGCCCAGTCCCGTGTGACTGCCTGTAGGGTTTCTACTTAATTTAGCTGTCCAGAATAGTTTCACCAGGGATGACCTGGTGGTGAAGTGGCAATGAGTTTTCTTTTGCCTCATAATCAACCAACTATGATTTAATATCTGAATGTACCCAAATTTACTTAGCATCTTGTGTTTAATTGAACCACATTTGAGGAACTTCCAGGATCAGGTCAACTGTTACCAGTTTCTGACCCCAAACTGGGGTTGGAATTTTCCCTCCTCAGAATTGTGGAACCAATAAAGAGGCTGGGCCGGGTGTGGTGGCGCAGGCCTGTAATCCCAGCACTCAGGCCTATAATCCCAGCACTCGGGAGGCTGAGGCAGGAGGACTGTTGTGAGTTCGAGACCAGCCTGAGCTACAAAGTGAGCTTAAGGCCAGCCTGAACTGCGTAGTGAGACCCTGTCTCAAGAAGACAAAAAAAAAAAAAAAAAAAAAAAAAAAAAAAAAAAAAAAAAAAAAAAAAAAAAAAAAAAAAAAAAAAAAAAAAAAAAAAAAAAAGCAACATTAAATTTGAGTGGAACTTGAATTAGATTCCCTAGGCAGGGCAAGATTAAAATATACACAAAGATCTGTTCCTTCAAATAGTTTATGACACAGCCATAGAAAGTTATGTCTTATTTTTATTTTCCGGGGCTAAGGACTGAAAGTAGGGCCTGTATGCTAGACACATGCCTTGCCACTGAGATATACCACTGGTCCTCTATGTAATGTCTTAACATACAGCTTATTGATAGATATTTTGAGGTACAGTAAGGCCAGTAGATCAAGAAATGACTTAATGAGCAGGTAATTTATTGCCATGAAGGGAAAGACATTTTCCCACTGGTAGGGAGCACTTCTGGGGCCACATGTGTGTATGTGTTGGCAGGAGGTTTCCCTTCACGCACCAAGCAGCTCTGCCATAGACTCTGGTGGGGAGGTCACCACCTCAGTTCTGCTCTGGTCATATTGCAGATGGTGTCACCGTTCATAGGGGAAGGCCAGGGCTCCAAGACTCCCCCACTGCAAATGCCAATCACAAGCTCCAGGTTCACCTACCTGTGCTTCTATCTGAGCAGCTTTTAATTGGTAATTTTCCACCATGCTGTCCTCAGGTTCAGCTAACTTGCTGGAGAGACCAACTGAGTTTAGGGAAACTGATGCTTACCGATTTATTATGAAAGATATAGTTCAGGAACAGGAAGACAGAGGTGGTATATAGGGGAAGGTATGGAGTAAAGGTCTCAGAACTCCTATGTCCTTTCTCAGCACCTCAACCCCCAGCAACACTACATGCTCAACAATACAGATGCCCATCAAACATCATGCAAGAGTTTGCTTGTTCAGAGAGAGAGTCTCACTTTGCTTTTCAGGCTAACTTTGAACTCACTGTGTAGCCCATGCTTTCCTCAAAATCTAGAAATCCTTCTGCTTCAGCCTCCTCAGTGCTGGGATGAAAGGCATATGCCACCACGTCCCACTTTGCACAGCAGTTTTTGTAAATATTTTTTGTGTGGTACCGGGAATTAAGCCCAAAGTCTGCACTGAGCCAAACCCTCAGAGCTTTTTAAATTTGATACATCTTGCAAAGTCATTGAGTGTTCCAGGCTGGGCTTGAAGTGGAGGTTCTCTTGCTTCAGCCTCCCATGGTATTAGTATTACAGCGTGCACCAGCATACCTGCTAGTTTTTATAGACTTATTATTTATTTATTTAGGTTACCAAGAATCAAACTCAGGACCTTGTGTTTGGCAGGCAGGTGCTTGTGCTGCTGAGGTGAAAGCCTAACCCTTTTTATAGATTTTAATCTCCAGCCCTCACTCCTCCCGAAGTGTAGATGGGGATGATAAATCCTACTTTCCAATTATGATTTTTGGTCTTTCCACAAACCAGCTTCGTCTTGGGGCCAGCTAGGGGTGCTGCTCCATCATCTGATAAGCATAAGCACAAATGGAAAGGGTCTCACACATGACAAAGGCACTCGTCCCTTTAGAGATGAGACAGGAGGGCACAGTTGGCGCAGCTTCCTGGACAGTCGGTGTGGCCTACTGACTACAAAGATCCCAGATCATGTTCACAGAACAGTTCCCAAAGCCTTGCACACGGATTTCTCACTAGAACTCAAGTAAGTTCCCAACACGACGGCCTATACCTGACAGCAGCCCAGCAGCAGCACCCCAGCACGTCCTCTCAGGGCTGGATGTGGGGGTTTTTGTGGGCTTTCTGACAGTCTGGCCGGCGTGTGGGCCACACTGGAGCCATGAAGAGCTTTCTGTGTGGTGTTCCCTAGTGCTGGGCCATATTATATTCTCCAGGGTGTCTTGTGATCTTGCTTTTTCCTCTTTCACTCAGCCCAAGGTCACTCTAGAGAGCCAGTTTCTCCTCTACTCTCCACTTTTATTTTCTCAAATGAAGTTTGTCACTCTTTTTCTGCTCATTTTGTTCAATTCTTTTCTGAGATGAGAAGAACCTGGATTCTAGCTGCAGATTAGAGAAACAAGCAACCCAGAACCCAATAACATTTAGTTAGAGAGGTACTTTGAGAAGCAGGGTACCTGGTAAGCCAGGAGAAAAGCTCGGTGCTGGAGATGAAGGTGCCCAGCTAGACAAATGTTCACTTTTCTCCTTGGTATTTCACTTGTCCTTTTCTCCTACACACCATTCCCTAGGCTAGGAATACTCAGAGTGACTGGACTAAAGCACACAGGATGCAGTCCACTGCTTTCTAGCCATGGAGAATGTCGGAAGGGAATGTAGACCTTTGTTTTGCTTTCTAGCCATTTGCCTTCAGTCTGTAGGTATGTCTTGCTCTCTGTGTGTTTGTTCATTGCATATTTTACTAATTACTAAACCAGAACGAGATTATGAAATCCTCACCTGAGTTGTGTGTTTTCTCTGATCTATTTGATGACATTGGGAAGTCTCCTTGACCTTTTCATAGCCCCCAGACCATTAAATTAAGTTCACTCCTTCCAAGAGACTCAGGAACTCCATTAGAGCCTAGTGCCCCAGGGGAACCTAGTGTTCCTCAGCCCATTTATCATGCTTCTCAGACAGCAATAAGCCCCACAGGTTGAGCCCAAATTGAAGCTTCGTAATATTCTAATTCATAACTTGTCCTGCCCTTGTCAGAAGTCCCATGGGTGAGGCAAAACAATCAAGTTCAGATCTGTTTTCCAGTTTCACATGCCTATTTCTGAACAAAAAATAAAAAGCACTGGAGGTGAAGCTAAAAGCAGAGATCCTGGGTTTAATCCACAGCACCACCTCCCCTGGACCCCCCTCACCCCTCCAAAAAAAGAAACACCACACATTGACTACAATCTTTTCTTTCAGGCTCTGATGAAGTTCAAGACAAAGCTTCCATTTTGGCACTAGAAAGCTGCAGAGACTAAAATGCCCCTGGCACCTCCTCACCTTTCTGCCCAAGGTGGGGCCCAAAATCTCTATTCCTTACCTGCAGGAAGAGAACATTCTTATCTCTGAAGACACAGGGGACACAGAAAAATCTGGGCGAACAAACTTTGCTAAATATGCCCCCTGTAAGCCCACTAACTCAGCCCCTTATCTAGTCTTACTTCTGCATGCGTCTCTACTCTTTGTCAAGCTCAGCATCAAAATACTGTCCTTTCCTTTTTTCTGAAGTCTCAGTCACCCTGGCTCAACTAGGGCCCAAAAATAATCCATGAAAAATTCTAGAAATAAACAAATAATAAGCTTAACATTTTATTTTGTGCCAAGTGGTACAGCAGGATCCCACACACTTTGCCAGGCTATGTCCTGCCCCTCTGTCCAGGGCACCCACAGTACGTGCTGCTGCCTTTTGCTCAAGTAGCTGCTGTCTGCGTCACTTTCTCATCAGTAGGGACACAATACCCAACACTCACAGCTTAGTGGGAGGGGAGTTTAGTTTGGCCTACGTTCTGAACCCACGGCTGGCCGCTTCCAAGGTAGGAAGGTATGTCAGAAGGGCCTGACAGGGGAAACCCACTGGCCTCCTTCTTGGCAACCACGAAGCATAGGATGAAGGGAGGAGGCAGAAAAGGAGGAGTGACCGTCCCCTGTTGACCAGACCCTTCCTCCTAGCAGCAGTTAGCTATAATGCTCCTTAGTCGGGTCACCTTTGCAAAGCCCACCTATGCGTGCGTGAGGCTTGAGGGGCACACCGGGATGTAAACCGCACCAGCTGGCGTTAGATCAGCCGTGGTGGTGTCACCTTGCAGCATTCAGACTGTCCCTACTGAACTTAATAAATGAGCCTAGAGGACTACAGCAGGGAATTTTCATTGTTATCATTCTTCTAGTTTATCGTTATATTGATTATTTAGTTGTTACAGTTGTTTAGTCTTTATTGTTATAATTGTTCTATTTCAAAATCAGTTATTATTAATCTTTTCTTGTGCTTAATTTATATATTACACTTCATCACAGGCATGTGTGTAGGGGAAACACACAATGTATCTAGGCTCAGTACTGCCCATAGTTTCAGGAATCCAGTGGAATATGTTCCCTTCAGGCCACTGTACATGTTTCCTTGTCCTGTTTCCTTAGGTCTTCATTTTGGAAGACTTCTGTATTATTCCCAATATACAAGATAACTTTGTATGCTTTGCTTTTTTCAGTCTGACTGTTGTCATAGGGGTCCCAGCCAGAACTAGTGATGGGGAGGAGAGGGCACTGATTTTCATCATCTCCATGACTGCAGAGGTTGGTCTCCATTTCTCTGTGACATTGAGAATCAGGTCTAATGTATATTGACTGGATAAACCAGGGACAAAAAAAAAAATGATATTGAGATGAAAGAAGATGGTTTTGCTTTGCTTGTCAGGAAACATTTTTGTTATGGACACGAGGATCCACCACAGGGGACGCCTGAAGGCTTTCTGTAGGTCTTATCAATTACAGGTATTTCCTCTTATTATAGGAAGAAAAATTCTGACAGCCCTTACCAAAGGCTGAGTGTGGCAGCTCTGTGCAGTGCCTTCTGTTACACTCACCAGGACTTCCTGGCAAGGAGAGTTCTCACAAGCACCTGAAAAAAGAAGAACACCCCAACGTACACCTGAAAGCTGTTAAAATACCCTCTGTCCAAGCCTGGCATAGTGGTGCGTGCCTGTGATTCCAGATATTCAGGAACCTGAGGCAGAAGGATCCCAAATTTGAGTCCAGCCTGAGTGAATTAGTGAGAATTTATCTCAAAATTAAAAAAGAAAAGATAAACTGAGTATGGGGGCACATTCCTACAATCCCAGCACTGGGGAAGCTGAGGAAGGTGGATCATCACAATTTCAAGACCATCACAAACCCACATATTACAGCAAGACCCTGACTCAAAATACCAAATAAATGAATAGAATTAAAAAATTAAGAAGAGTTGGATTATAACTCAGTGTAAGGCCCTGGGTTCAATATCTAATATTCAGAAAAAAGAGAAAGAGAAAGACAGAGACACAGAGGAGGAGGGAGAGAGAGAGACAGACAGACAGACACAGAAGAGGAAAAAGCAGGAGGAGGAAGAGAAGGAAGGAAGGAAAGAATGGAGAAAGACAGAAAGAAAAAGAGAGAGAAAGAAAGAAAATTATCACTAGGGAAAACAAACCAAAAAAATGCAACACAATAAAGACAAACCTCTCCCCTCCTCGTAGAATCTGTCTCTCTGTCTATTTGAAGAATATATAAGTCTCTTTAATGGCTACAAAAGTCCCTTGCCAACCTGTCACAATTCTAGGACTGTGTCTTCAGGGATCTATGAGATCTGTCTTTGAAATACTAACATCAAGGAAGAGAAGACCCTAGGAGGAGACATTCTGCACCAAATGTGAGACATTCCTGCTACAATGGGCTGTGGCCACGTGGAGGGGCAGGGGAGATGGCTCAGTAGAATAAGCACTTCCTGGCAAGCACAAGGATCTGAGTTTAATCCTCGGCCAAAAAAAAAAAAAAAAAAAAGCACTTTCCGGCCACATGGCTGACAAAAGTGGGACATTTCCCTCTCTTTGCGATCTCTCCAGGAGATGACCTGAGGTGTGTTACACTTCATTGGTTACTCCAAATAAAACTGGGTCTCACTGTTATCTAAACTGGCCTTCAGCAATCCTCCTGCCTTAACCTACCAAGTAGCTGGCACTACAGATGCACAGTACCATTCCAGTTTGAAAATTATTTTCTTTCTTTTTCAACTTCATGAAGAGATTTTGTTTAATTCCAGTGTCCCAGGACCAGCTCCCAGGTGCTGGACAGCTCCAGGGCATCTGAGGTGGGTATGACCTAGGAAAAGACCTTGGCCAGATTGATCACAGCACTGAAGGCACATATCACTGTGAAAAACACCTCTGGTGATTCCCGAGTGCAAGCACAGCTGAGACTGCTGCTTTGACTGAAGTAAACAGACCCCATCAATAAACATCAGTGCAGGTGGAACACAAGCCTTGGCCCAGGATGTGAAGAATGAAAGTGAGCTGGGGGTGTGGCTCCAGGGTAGAGTGTTTGGAGAGAATGCACCATGGGTTTTTGTTTTTATTTTGAGACAGGGCCTCAGTAAGTTACTGTGGTAGATTGATAACCGGCAATTAACTTGTTATACCCAAATGAACTGAGCCAGGGTGGTGCTGGGTGTGGAGGGTCTACCTCAAGATTATTGCTGGCAGCCTAAAAGGCAGGGGTGAAGGAGGCTGTTAGGGAAGGTTTTGGAAAGCTGTTGGAAGCTTCTGGTTCCTTTGGGCTATTCTGCTTGGTGACCTTGCCATGTGGCTTTCCTGGTGAACTTAGCTGTTCTCATCAGAGGAGAAGTCAGGACCTCATTGTCACTGAGGATGGCTACTGTTCACCTGAGGAACCCTGGTTCTCATCTTGGGCATAGCTTCCTGGATCCACAGGGGAGGATGGCGCATTGCAAAGGTCTCCTGGAGAAGCTTGTTGTGTTGGCCTTCCTGATGGAAACTCGGCTCTCCTCCTCATCAGAGCAGCGTGGGACCTCACTGTTGCTGAGGATGGCTGTGGGTACTTTCCAGGGGGGCTCAGCTTCTTCCTTTTAGTGTTGCTTCCTGGCTCCAGTGCAGGTTCGACTTGTTAGCCAGATCCTTCAGCCCACTGGCACAGACTTTTTGGCTTCTACCACTGACATTTGGGCCTTTCCAGTGCATATCCATGAAACAGGCCTGCATGAGACATGGCCATGGCTCTAGGCCTCCATCTAGGCTCATGGGGGGCATTGCTATGGGGTCTGGATCTTCAGCTGGACTCGTGCAGGACATTGCTGTGGGGTCCAGGCCCTCAGCTAGATTCTTTGGTCATTAGTGTGCAGATAGATTTTCTGCACTCTTTGTATATGACTCTTGGGGTGATTCCTTATAAAGCAATTTTATAAGGAATTGTACTGTATTGCTTCCCATTGCAAAACCCCAAACTACAGCAGTCACCCAGACCAGGCATGAACTTGTGATCCTCCTGCTCCAGAATCCTAGAGTGCTGAGATTACAGGCACTCACTGCCGCACTAAAGATTATTTGACAGAATTCAATGTAAACTCATATTTAAAAAAAAGAAAAAGGAAAGATAAGAGTCTTACCAAGTAAGGGAGACATCCTCAAATTGGTAAAGAGCATCAACAACTTTCGAGAATTAAAACAGTAATAGTAAAAACTGTTTCAGATGCTATTTATCATTTCAGCTCAGTGGCACCACCTACACTTAACCGCACCTCACAGCCTGCAACTCTGCAGGACAGCACATGTTTCTGTGTGCTTGCTAGGGCTTTAGCTTCTGACAACTTATGTTTAACATTATCTCTACATGCATATGACACAAATTGCCCAGTCTAGAGTCCACACCCCTAATTACTTCCTGTTAAGCTCTCTATTTATCATGGTTTGCAGCTGAAGTATACCCTCCCCAAGCATACCTTAGTTGAAGTTACGGTTACCAGCTTGTGCTGCTACTGGGAGGGGTGGAGCTTTTAGGGGCGGGGCTGAATGGGAAGAAGTTAGGCAGATGGGAGTATGGCCTTAGGGGAAATCCTGTACTAGACTCAGGCCCCTGTTGTCACTCATAGCTTTTTTTTTTTTTTTTTTTTTTTTTGGTGGAACTGGGGATTGAACTCAAGCTCTTGCACTTGCCAGGGAAGTGCTTATTCCACTGAGCTATTTCCTTTTTGCCACTACAAGTTGAGCAGGTTTGCTCCTCTTCCTGATCCCCACCTTGTTCTGCCTGTTTACAAGCTCAAAAACAATGGTGCCTACTAATCATGGGCTGAAACTGTGAGCCAGAATGAACCTTTCCTCATTTTAAGTTGATCATCTCAGGTATTTTGTCTCAGAAATAGAAAGCTCTCTCCCTCCGTCCCTACCACTCTTTCTATCTCTCTCCCTCTATCTCTCTGTCTCTCTCCTGTTCTCTCTCTGTCTCTCTGTCTGTCTATCTCTCCCCCCTCCCCAACCCAAACACACACAGTCTTGGGCCACTGTCCACATACTCTAATCACCCAGGACCATGTACCAGCTAAGGGAGAACTCTTATATTCCGGATCCTGCTGAAACTATCCAAGTTAGCCAATCAGTTCTCCTGTATAAGAAGAATGTATACTATGTAGAGGTACACATTTCCTATGATCAATGTTATCACCATGTAATGTTATCCCATGTATATTGAAAGTGTTCCAATAAAAAAAGACTTCCCATGGAAACCCCCCATAAAAGATCTTTCTTGTCCACAGTTCTCCTTCCTAAAGGAGCCTAGAGCTTCCTCATGTGTGACCCCGACTCATGCATGCCCTGCACTTTCTTCTAGAAAAAGTATATAACTGTCATAAGATATATTAGCTTTTGTCTCTGGTTGCTACAACAGAGCACTTAAAACTATTGGCATTTCTAGGGCTGGCGGTATAGATCAGTGGACTAAGAACTTGCTTAGGTAAGTGCCGCGGCCAGGGTTTGATTCTTGGTTCCACATGCCGGCCACTTTTGGGTGCGCTGAGCAGGTGATGGAGTCTTGGGGTGGTGGCACATGCCTGTAATCCCAGCACTAGGGAGGCAGAAAGCAGGAGGATCATTATGAGTCTGGGCTGAGTAGTGAGACCTTGCAAACACACATACACACACACACACACACACACAGAGAAAAACAACAACAACAACAACAAAACCCCCCAAAAAACCTAAAACTGCTGGCATTTCTCTTACCTAGTAAACTGCTTCTAAAAGTGTGGGAGTCAGAGCTGAAAAAAAGTATATGAAGCACTTTGTATCTAAACTGTAGGAGGGGCTTGTCCTGCAAGGTCAGCTAAGGGCTCTGAACATGGAGCACAGCTGACTTGGGGGGAGCCAGATGAAGGGTGAGACTATTTATTTATAAATAGTCTAAATATTTATAACCTGCCCATTACATATGTTTAAATCTTAATCCTAAAGATGATGGTATTAGGAGTGGGTTTTTTGAGTGCCTAAACAAGTCATAAGTGCCTGGGCTAACTCATTTTCTCTTACTGTAATGAAATTTCTGAGGTTGGATATTTTATTTTTATTTGTTAGCACTGGGAATTGAACTCAGGACTTTACATTTACCAGGGAGGCACTGTGCCACTGAGCAATATCCCTGACCCTGAGTCTGAATATTTTATAAAGGAGTTTTTCAGGGACTGATGATGCATACCAGTAATCTCAGCGCTCTGAGTGGCTGAGACAGTAGGATCACAAGTTTGAGGCCAGTCTGGACAACATAGCAACTGAGTAAGGCCCGTCTCAAAGCAAAACAACAAAAGTCCTGGGGATTTAGCTCAGTGGAAACATCCTGCACTTAATCCCTAATAGCATAAAAACATTTTGCTAGTGCAAAGCCCTGAAGGTGAAGGATATGACAGCAGCAGGGCTAAGCTCTGGTGAAGGCTTTGTGGCTGATGACATCAAAATAACAGGCCATATCTGCAAGCGGAAGTATTCACAAGAGGTCAGGTAGGGGCCTGTCTAGTTCTTTTGTAATTATCTTCTCTCAAAAAAGAGCTATGATCCCAGCCTCACGTGCTGACATATGCTGACAATCTCAATACCTTGCGAGGTTGAGACAGATTTAAACTCAGCCTCAACAAAGTGACAATTTAATGAACCCTTGACTCACAAAAATTAAAAGTAAAGAGGGACTGGGAATGTAATTAGTACTAGGCCCTAGGATCAATATGAGAGAGAGAGAGAGAGACAGAGAGAGACAGACAGACACAGAGACAAAGACAGACAGACAGACACAGAGACAGAGAGACAAAGAACTGCCAAACATAGTAGTGCATAGCTGTAATCCAGTAAACTGAGGCAAGAGAATCACTGAATCTGAGGCCAATCTGGAGCTATCTAGTAAGTTCAAGGTCAGCCTGAACTATACAGTGAGACATTGTCCCAATTAACAAACAAACAACAAACAACCAAGTTTCAGTGGGAACCTCAGTCCTCAATTCCCAACTACTTCTCCCTGCACCCTACTTCTAGAAGGTTCTATACCATATCATAGTTCCATACTAAGGATCACGCCCCCAGCACATGACCACATCCAAACCACAGCTGTACCCTCATAAATAAGTCCAGTGGATATACATAGTGGCACAGGCCTATAGACCCATTTATTCAGACAGTAACATAGCTCAGAAATTTAAGATCTAAAGACAGGCGTGGTGGTTCAGGCCTGTAATCCCAGCACTAGGGAGGCTGAGGCAGGAGGACTGCTGTGAGTTCAAGACCAGCCTGAGCTGCAAAGTGAGCTTAAGGCCAGCCAGAACTGCATAGTGAGACCCTATCTCAAAGAGACCAAAAGAAAAAGAAAAGAAAAGAAATTTAAGATCTGCCTAGGGAATACAGAATATAGAAAAATCCTCCTGTGAACCAAGCAACTGCATTGAATCTAACAAAGTGTAATAAAAGGGTCACACTACAAATACCTGTCATTCTGGTCTTCTAAATATGTACTTCTTGTTATGACATAGCAACTATTACTATACTGCCTTTCAAATAAAATTTTTTAAAAGGGTAATAAATGAAAAATAAGACAAAAAATGTCACAAGACAGTCCTGCTACAATGCTGTATATGGATGGATTTCTAAATATCTATGTAAATATATGTGAAGTGTTCATTCCTAGTTTTTAAAAAAATTGTTTCTTCTTCATATTCTGTACAGACTTAGAGTTTAGTATCTCAATACTTGATGGAAAATACATGTTCCATGTTATGCCTATGATGTCTGATGTTTAGACAAATAGTGTGGGTAAACTGAACTGCATATGTTGCAGGGTAATAATAAACTTCTCTTCTGGAGGGTTAACAACCTAAGTTTGCAGATCAAAAATTGGAGGAAAAGAAAGGCTTCAAGGTCAGCCAATATTTTGGCCCTAGCCTTTCAAGGTCAGTAAAGACTTGGGACATAGGATAATTTGTACTGTAATATCCTGTAACTCAGTTGTGCCTCAAATTTTCTGATCAAGGAGATAATGGGGCCACAGAGGAATGCGACTGATGATGCATAGTGTGCCTAAGGAGAGTCACATGGAGAGAAAATTTTCACTCAGGCTCTCACAGAGAGCAAACTGGTCAAGCAATGGCCATGACTCATCCACATGGCTGACACTGACAAGGGAACTACAAAGTGTAATACAGGGTTACAGGATAAACCCTGAGGGGGTACCTGACTGAACTTATGTGATACAAAAGTTACATTTTTTGTTATATAGGTCTTGCTTTAATGTGGTCTTAACCATCCAGCAGAAAAATATAAAAATGGAGGTATATAAAGTAAGGTCATATTAATATACTGAGCTGTGAATAGCTCAAGTCAACAACTTCTGCGGATAACCCATTTCTATTGTGGACCACTGATCTGTGTTGGATTGTTTTATTAAATATATAACTGAGTTAAAGCAAGACCTATATAATAAGAAATGTAACTTTTGTATCAGACAAGGTCGGTCAGGTACCCTCAGGGTTTATTCTGTAACGCTGTGCTGCAGAAAAACCCTCTTTGAAAAAGCATTAGAGAGAGCTGGGGGGATGGCTCAGTAGAATACGTGCTTGCCTGGTAAGCACAAGGGCCTGAGTTCAGTCCCTGGTTCTGCAAAACAAAACAAAAGAAAAAGAGTTGGAGGTGGGGACAGCAGAGAGAATCAGCCTAGATATAATTGCTCCACTGTTGATATCTATTCACTCTTGACATCTGCTCAAGTTCTTCATCTACCTTTGCTGAAGCAGTCAGTTCTAAAATCTTGGTCTGCCGTTTGCAAGAATCCTATTGGGCTAGTGTGTTGATTTTCTATCACTGTGCTAAAATAACTGAGGTAAGCAGCTTATGAGGAGGAAAGGTCTGTTTTGGCTCATGGCTCAGAGCTTTTGGTCCATGTCTCCTGGCCCTTGGTTTTGGGTTGATGGGGAAATCAGTGTCACAGAGGAAGCTCCTCACCTTGTGCCATCTTCAAAGCAGAGAGAAAGGGAGAGAGAAATGGGCAGCAACCCCCAAATCCTTTACAAAAGTACCTAGCCCCATGACCTAGAACTGCATAGGTTCTATCACCTTCCAGTAGCACCACAGGCAGAGGCCATACCTATGCAAACTCCTCATGAGACCATGAGGAGAAAGCTGTCCAGTTCTTTATTCAGTAAGTAGGAAGTGGTCACAAATTCTTTTCACTCTTGACTCCCTCTTCACAGAGGAGAGAGCACGCTTAGGGCAGATATGAGGGCTGGGCAAGAAGCTGTGAAGGTGAGAACCAAGTCAAGGGTTTACTCTTCTGTGTTCTCAGGGTTAAAGGAATATGGCTGTACCGGGGGCCTAGGATGGAGGCACTCAAAGCAGGAGAAGGCCTGGGGCTGGCTGCACAGCACGTCTTCAAGTGTGTGCAGCATGTGTGTGAGGCCGTGAGTTCATAACCTCAAGTTCAGCTAATTTCACCTTTAGGACTTAATGTTCATTGGAGAGTTTTCCATTTGCTCCTGCCTTGAACTTTTTTGTTCCTTTTTCTTTTCTTTCTTTCTTTTCTTCTTTCTTTTTTTCTGTCTTTCTCTCTTTCTAACAATTCATTTACAAAGACAAAGGGTGGAGGACATGAAAAGCTAAATTGATTCATGAATAAACACAAGTCAGGTATGAACAGGTCATGTTACTTATATAACCCAACATTTAAAATGTTACCCAAGGGGGCTGGGGAGATGGCAGTGGAATAAGCACTTCCCTGGCAAGTGCGAGGGCCTGAATTCAATCCCGAGTTCAATCCTGAGTTCAATCCCCGGTTCCGCCTAAAAAATAAAATAAAATGTTGCCCAGTCATGAGAATGACTCAATCGGGCAAGGCAGGGGGTATTTGTGCAACTCCTACAAATATTGACACACTATTTTCACCTTCTGCAAAGTGCAGAGACACAAAGCTTGTCATGAAAGGAACTCAATGGGCTGTACAAGCAAAAGGAGATGCTAAATGCTCAGGAGTAATTCTTCCCCGGGAGGTTCTGGCCTGTGTGTTTGACTTGCAGAATCTCTACTACTGACGAAGTGAGGATAGGGTCACTTTATAAAAATAAAGGAATTTTTGATAGCATTGATATTGTCTCAACAGGAAGCAGGGATGCAGTTTTAGGAGACCCATATGGAGACCATGATAATCTCTACACCTAAAAAAGTAAACGAAGACATGGGAGAAAATGCCTCCTAAGCGTCAAATTCAATTTCTGGGAAAAAAATTAATCAAAGTGCCCACTCTCCCAACAAAATTTGCACTATTGTTTTTTTCTTTTCTTCTTTTTTTTCTCTTTCTTTTTCTTTTTCTTTTTCTTTTTTTCTTTTTTTTTGTCTTTTTGAGACAGGATCCCACTATGCAGTTCAGGCTGACCTTAAGCTCACTTTGTAGCTCAGGCTGGTCTCGAACTCACAACAATCCTCCTGCCTCAGCCTCCCAAGTGCTGGGATTACAGGCCTGTGCCACCACGCCTGGTTCTCTTTCTTTTTATACCAGGAATCAAACCCTAAACCTTGCACTTGCCAAGCAAGAACTTGTGCCACTGAGCTATATCCCTGGCCCTGTACTATTGCTTTAAAATTCTGTATAAAATCAAGAATAAGTTTGACATAGCTCTTACCTTGCATGTGCAAGGCACTGGGTTCATCCCTTATCATTGTAAGAAATAAATAAAGGCCAGGCTCGGTAGCACATGCCTTCTAATGCTGAGATAGTAGGGTTCTGAGTTCAAGGCCAGTCTGGACTGTTTAGTAAGACTCTTCTCTCAAAACATAAGTGTTCGCCAAGCGTCGCCGCTGTCTCCGGCTTTAGCAGTGCTTGAATGGAGCCCGGCCCTTGCCTGCCCTCACTGCCACCTGCACCACCACTGCAGCCCAGCCTTGCCCGCTGCTGCCAAGACGACCGCCTCACCCTTGCAAGTGTGCCAGAACTACCACCAGGACACCGAGGCCGCCATCGAACCGCTAGATCGATCTGGAGCTGTACGCCTCCTACGTGTCCATGTCTTACTACTTTGACCACGATGATGTGGCTTTGAAGAACTTCGGCAAATATTTTCTTCACCAATCTCACGAGGAGAGAAAATGCACCGAGAAGCTGATGAAGCTGCTGAACCAGCGTGGTGGCCGGATCTTCTTTCAGGATATCAAGAAACCAGACCTTGATGACCTGGAGAACGGGCTGAACGCGATGGAGTGCACGCTGCACTTGGGGAAGAGTGTGAATCGGTCCCTTCTGGAGTTGCACAAGCTGGCCACTGATAAGAAAGACCCCCATCTGTGTGACTTCATTGAGACACACTACCTGGATGAACAGGTCAAGGCCATCAAAGAGCTGGGTGACCATGTGACCAACCTGTGCAAGATGGGAGCCCCTGAGTCCGGCATGGTGGAGTACCTCTTTGACAAACATACCCTGGGGGACAGTGACAGTAAGAGCTAATGCCACCAAGGCAGCACATGCATGTTGGGGAAACCTTAACCTTTTCTATAAACTGTACCAGAACATCTACTTAAGTTTTTTAATTCCTTCAAATAAAGAAATTTGGTACCTGAAAAAAACAAACAAACATAGATCATATAAGATTTTGCATTAACTTTACAGGGAAGCACTGGGGATAGGACGCATGTCTGGTGCCTGCTGGGCAAGCACTGGACCCTCTGATCTATACTGCAGGCCCACACTGCAGGCACCTCAGATCATTTCACTGTTGTGCAATTTCTTCCTGACCTCGAGCTGAGAGCCCAACTGTCAGAGAAGGAAGGGGAAAGGAAATGGTGGTAGCCAGGGGAGGGGCACAGTCATGCCTGTAAAACCGCAGTGTACATCCGGCAAAGGCAGAACTGTAAGTATTGCTTCAGTTAAAAGAAGAACAAAATAGTTACACATCATAATTTTTTATCATGCATGAATATGTGTATGAGTGGTTAGTTACTTGGGAAAAATACCAAGATTGTCTATTTTTCTTCCTAAAGTTTGCCAAGTGTGGATTTGAGTCCCCAAATGAGTGGTAAATAGTCAAGCTTTTCTGGTCCCAATTGTTTCTTCTCGTTCCATTTCTGTGTGCTGGGGATGGAGCCAGCACCTTGTACCTGCAGGCAAGTTATCTGCCCCAAATGCCACCCCAGCCTTCCAGGCCCAAATTTGACCGCTGAAGCACAAGACGACCATCTCCCATGTGTCTGTGCTATGCCCCCAAGGCTTGTGTAGTTTTCTACTTAACAGTCTTTGTAACAAGTCTGGCTAAGGCTTCTTGCATCCCCATGTCCATACTAAAACTGATCTTTATTAACTTTCCAGAATAAAAGGAAACATTTATCCTCCAGCCTTCATGAGGTGCTCCAGGGGAGGAATGGCAGAGAGGGATTAAGGCCCATCTCTTGAGTGAGGGCACCCTGGCTTCCTCTGTAACGAGTAACCTGCTTATTACAGGTTGCAGCTCCTGGTACTGCTCCTGGCCCTGAGGCCAATGCATGGGTTGGTGTCAGGTGCCTGACTTCCCGGTGTGCCGAGGAACATCAGTCCACACGGGGTTTGTTCTGCCAGGTGCCATCTTACCCCTTCCTCCTCGGACAGGTGCTGGCTTGCTAGTCCTTGGTGTCTCTCCCTGGGGAAGGCATCTGTTTTCCTTCCTCCAGCCTTCCAGTCAGCAATGGCCTTAGAGGCATGGTTCTCACAAGGATATAAATTTTCATAATCCCAGTTGAGGTCCAGCATCCAACACATACCTGTCAGGAAGCTGCTGAACCAAGATTTCTGCAAAGCACTGCCCAGAGCCTGCTTACAGGCTTTAATCCACTGAGTTATTCAGCTGGCCCTTCTAAATTTTTTGATACAGGGTCTTACTATGTAGTTCAGGTTGGCTTTGGTCTCACTCTGCAGCCTAAGCTGGCCTCACACTTGTGGGAATCCTCCTGCCTCAGCGAACCAAGTGCTGGGATTACAAATGTGCACCGCTGTGCCCACAATCAACTTTCTTGAAGGGTGGCATTTGTCACGGTCCACATCCCCACTGCTTGACTTGCCTTCCTCAGTGTGGAAGCCACAGCTCTCATCACATGCTGCCATTCAGACTAAGCTGCTGTCTTACAGTGTGGAAGAAAGAAGCCATGAGTGAAGGAGGAAGCGAGGGGGAGGAACCAGCAGAAGGACATGATAGAAACCCCAGCTATTGCGAGGGCTACCTAATGGGGCATTAGTGTCACCTCTTTGTCTAGAGTCTTTTATGGGCAAGCAGAGTAAAGGAATTTGCTATCATCTGTGGCACCATGGGCTTAAGATAACCAGCTGAGTCCAGGTGTGGTGGTACAGCAACTGTAATGCTACCACTTGGAAGGTGGACGCAGGAAAATCACCGGGAGTTTGATCCTAGTCTAGGTATGAAGGAGTTAGAGGCCAATCTGAACTTCATAGCAAAACCGTGTCTCAAAAAGACAGAAACAAGCCAGGCGCGATGGTGCATGCCTGTAATCCCAGCGCTCAGGCCTCTAATCCCAGCACTCGGGAGGCTGAGGCAGAAGGATTGTTGTGAGTTCAAAACCAGCCTGAGCTACGAAGTGAGCTTAAGGTCAGCCTGAGCTGCATAGTGAGACCCTGTCTCAAAAAGACAAAAAAAAAAAAAAAAAAAAAAAAAAAAAAAAAAAAAAAAAAAAAAAAAAAAAAGACAGAAACACAATAAACAAAAATCCAACTGAGACTCAGCCTTTCTAATGAAGACTTGATTTTTTTTTTTTAATTTTAGTCAGTATCATAGAGTAAAAAATAAAGTCCATTATCAAGGTGAAGTAATTAGCTCTGAGTGAAAAAGTACTGGCAGTTGGAATTGCCTAAGAGCCTAACAAAATTCATGCATTTGGAGGGTCTATGGGCAGGTGGCGTCTTGAGAGAGACATAAAGAAAATAAAGTAAGCAAGGGAGCCTGTGTGGAGTAGAGGTGAGAGCAGGGCAATGGAGAAGAAAAGCACTTTTTTCTAGATAAGGCTAAGTAGAAACATAGTAACTACAAAGTCACATGAAATCTCTACACAGAACTGTCCCCTTCTCAGTAAGTCACAAAGTAAACAAAAACAAAACAAAGTATAGTGTGCTACAATTGACAGATAATTTGTTCTACAATTTTGTAAAAAAAAAATTAGGGGGCTGGGGAGATGGCTCAGTGGAATAAGCACTTCCCTGGCAAGCGCAAGGGCCTGAGTTCAATCCCCAGTTCCGCAAAAAAAAAAAAAAAAAAAAAAATTGTCAGCCAGTGCCAAGGTTGTGCACCGTGGGGAACCACTCAGACTGCCCCAAAACTCAGGGGCATCTAAGGACACCTGAGGACATGGCTCTGTTTGGGAAACACAGGAACATAGTGCAGTGCAGTTACATAACTGTGACGTAGCACAGATAAACATTCATGCACTAGTTAAAGTGCTATGTAATAATGTAAACATGAAATAGCAACCCGTATAAGAATTATGCAATGAAGATGCAGTTAAAGGACAGTCACCTGGAGAGAAAACATTCTTTCAGGTTTTCACAAAGAGCAAACTGGTTAAGCAATGCCCGTGACTCATCCAGATGGCTGACACTGACAACAGATCTACAAACTGCTATACAGGGTTTCAGGATAAATCCTAAAGGGGTTTGACTGACCTTGTCAGATACAGAAGTTACATTTCTTTTTATACAGGTCTTGCATTATCTTGGTCTTAACCATCCAGCAGAAAAGTATAAAAATGAGGAATAAAGAGTAAAGCCATATTAATATGCTGAGCTGTAAAAGGCTCAAGTCAACAACTGCTGACATTGCCAGTCCTGTGGATAACCCACTACTATTACGGACTACTGGGCACTATTGGATTACTTTGCTGAAGTCATGCACCTAGGATATGAATGGCAAAGAAAAAAAGCAAAAAAAAAAAAAAAAAAAAAAAAAAAAAAAAAAAAAAAAAAAAAAAAAAAAAAAAAAAAAA
>PVKA01019868.1:0-41284 GCA_004027165.1 Ctenomys sociabilis
GTAATCAGAACTCAGGTGGTTTTTTTTTTTTTTTTTCCCCCCCCCGTGCAGGTTCTCACTACACAGCTGGAACTCATAGTGATCCTCCTCTGTTTTCAGCCTCCCTGGCAGCGGGATTGCAGGTGTGCACCCCTATGCCCGGACTCAGTCATTGGCTCAGCGTGCCTTGGGGTGGGGCCGGGAGGGCATGTGGTGCTAGGGATCAAATCCCGGCCCCTACACTTGCCTAACCAGTAGTTCACTGAGCTATCTTTCCAGTCCTCAGAACTCAGTTCTGTTTAAAAATATTTATTGAAGATCTTTAATTTGAAAGCTTTTTTTTTTTTTTTTTTTTTTTGGTTTTATTTTAGAAGATGGGTATGTGGAAAAGGGTGCTGTAAGGCATGAAGTCTGGAATTTGCCGAGGCAGGCTGTGTTGAGCACGTCATCCTCTGTAGCTGTAGTCTGTGCTTTCTTTTAAGGAATCTGCATTTGGAATTACATAACAGTTTTGTATTTTTGAACAGTCAAGGACCCAGTGAATACCAGGGTGAAGGCACTTTACAACAATATTTCCAGGGTGGGAAAGCTATGCTCACTGGTTTAATTTTACCCCCCCCCCTTTTCTTTCTAGTTAGCATTACCTGGCGAGATCCTAATTATTAATGTAATCAGCTTAAAACTTCCTTTCAGATAAGAATTTTTTGAACAGATTAAAATTGTTTAATGCATTTCACTAATAATTAAACAGATATTAAGCAGCTGCTTTAGAAGTGTGCACAATTACCTAATACATGCCCCAGTACATTTATGAATAATATAGGTTGGTTCTTATTTCATAGCCTTTTTTGACCACTC
Source organism: Ctenomys sociabilis (assembly GCA_004027165.1). NCBI lineage: Eukaryota > Metazoa > Chordata > Mammalia > Rodentia > Ctenomyidae > Ctenomys > Ctenomys sociabilis. The sequence continues at coordinate 838 of PVKA01019868.1, forward strand.
TGTGTGTGTATGTTTTTATTCTTTGATCTTATGTGAAGAAAAAATCAGTAATTAAAAAGAAAAGATTTTTATACATTAGGCTCTGCAGCTATAATCTTAACTTAAAATTATTCTACATGAGAATTGAAAGTATTCAGATTATATCTTTATAAAATTAGGTGGCTTTTGTAAGTTATTAATACTTGGTCTTTACATTGTAATTTGACATCACTGAACTTTTAAAACCATTTTTTCTAAGTTGGACATTTTATTAAGAACTGAGGGTGGGTCAATAAATATAAAATTGTATGTAAGTTTTCATTTTTGTGTTTTCCTTTATCTATTTGTGAAATGAATCCTGATGTTTCTTTGTGCAGTTTCTCTCAATTCTCTAACACCTCTTACAATTTTTTTTCTGCTCCCCTGTCTCGTGTTTGTTCTCTTCTGCTCTTCTTCGCTTTACTTAGAGATTGTTTTCAGTCAAAACCTTTTTTATCCAACCCATTCTTTTGCTTTAGCCTACGTTCTTTGGTTAGACATTGCTTTTGCATCACTCAGTTTGCTTTAGTTCATATATATTATTGAATTCTGTTGTCTTTCAGTTTTGGATGGTTGTGCCACGTTCTTCAGTATGTTGCCTTTGGGTACTTTTAGAAAAGTAATGTCTTTACTGTGCTTCTTGTGGTGTATACAGGGAAGAAATAAAAGCAGTCATTGAAGGATAGATAACCATTGCTCTTTAAAAAAAAAAAAAGTAGTACAGTTGGCAGATTAGTATTCCCCAGCTCTGAGTAATTAGGTAGAAACGCTAAAGGTTGCTGTGAGTGTGGAGAGTGTGATACATATTTTTTAAAGTTTACTTTTAACTTGGAGAATTGCAGGCAATATTAATATATTGAAAGTATCTTTGGAAAGTTGAGTAGGTTTTCATAGTTAACTAATTATTGTTATTTCACTTATTTTTATTTTCCTGTCTGTCCTTTTTCATTTTATGGTACAGTAGCTTTATCTTTCCTTTCATCGAATTTATGAAAAAGACGTATCATAGAGAAACAATGAACACAAATTTTTTTGTTTTTTACAGAAAGAATTAGTAGTCCTCTCTTAACCTTTGCCCCTTTTCAAATTACTGTGCACAATTTGATAAGGGTTTTTTATTATTAGACTGTGTTCGCTTTTCGTTTACATTCAACTGATGCTATCCTATTGTAGTGAGCTTATATGTCTAACTTTTTAATGTTAATCTTTAAAATTATAGAATAGGCATTTGATATGCTAGAATAGACTTCAAGAATAAATATAAAACCATTGAACAAATTGGACTGACAAAATTTATTTTTTTAACCAATTTAGAATTTCTTTCTTTACAGTAATTTCTCTTTTAACATCATAACTTTTGGGTTGTAAATATAATTTTCAGTTTTTAGAATTTATATAAATACAATGGTTATTTTAAAAACCAAATTGATAGTACTTAGTCTGCACTTTTTTCTCCCCTGAGTCTTGCCTAGTTCATTTATGTCCTTATAGCCTTTTAAGGAAACTGTATGGAAATAAAATATATTGGATTGGAGATGGTGTAATTAAAATGTAGATCATAGTCTGCTCTTTGTTTTACTAAATTAGTTAGAGATTCTGAGGATACATTTAGAATATTTTGTGTATGTTTAGCATTTTTGTCCCTTTGTTAGAAATCTCTCAGTGTGACTTGTTTTTAATAGGATGTGACTTGAATTGTGGGCCAATCACTCTTGAGAAGTATTAAGTCCTTTAAACACACTGGTCAGCTCCATAGAGGGAAACCTACAGGTTTATTAGCACTCCTTAGCGTGAAAGCACAGCATACCCTTTTAGGTTGCACGGCAACAGACTCCTAGCAACCGTAATAGATTGAATTTCTAAGACTGACCAGGCCGGATGTAATAATAAAGCAAGAAGTACAAACAGTTGTCATGGTTTTCTTTTCACAGTAAGCTAGTTTGATTTAGAGAGCTTAGCTTTTAAAAAATGGGGAAACTTCTCATAAAACTACTACTATTTGTGCATAGGTGTTCTGGTATTCAACAGTATTAGTACCAAATTTCAAAAGCCACTGGTTAATAATGTACTGAAAATGAAACAAAGTTAAAAGGATTATCTAAGAACATGTTTGGGGAGCAGTTTTTTAAAGTTTATGATAAACTTAAAATTGTAACAACAAAACAGGCTTAAAATAATAAAGGTTCCTATCTGCTCTTTAAGATCCTTTGGTTTTGTTTTGCAGCAACATCTTTTTGTTTTATGTATATGATTTTGGATAGGTGTTTGTATAAAACTAATGATTATAAAAAACTGTTGTTTTAAACTTACATAAATGTTTCTTAAAAATTATAAACTAATGGAACAGAATTTAATAAAGAATAAAGTGGCAATGAACAGTCTTTCACAGTGACAATAAAAATTGGTGATATTTCTAAAGTATAATATTGTGCTATAACTTTGTCAGTATTTTTTCATTGTATCTTGTAGAATGTGTTTACTCATATAGCTTTGAGAAGATTAATTCAGATACATTCACAACCCAAAACAGGATGCTTCAATCAAAAAACAGACCCTCAGATAGCTACTGGAGTTGGAAGTGGAACTACAGCCCTTGACAGGAATAAGCTGTAAATATACACACGTGCTAATACCCTTGATTTGTTCATCTTTTGTGTTAGCATTTGGAAAAGATTGTTAAAGTGGCAGTTATAGTAACGGCTGGCAATTATAGTAAAGAGCAGAAATTAGGTATTTGTGACCTATTATATTTCATTAAAAGACTTCCTTTTTAAATGGTACTGCTTACACTGATTACTTGACAGCTGCCCTAAACAGATTAGAAAATACACAGCTTCAGCTAAAGGTAAAATCAAACTCTTAAGCAAGCTCATGGCGTAGAATAATAAACTATAACATGAGCTATTTGAAAAAAAACAAACAAAAAAAAAATGTCCTTTAGGTAGGGATGTTTATTGACTAAATGGAATGCTCCTTCACATGCATATAGCAGGCTATAAATGGTGTTTTCCCCATTGATGAAATAGTCACACTACCTTCCTGCTAGGGGTTCATTATGAGGCAGCATAGATATAAAGGTCAGGGTGACTTCACAGAAGCCTTTCTTCTAAATAATGAGTTATTCTTCAAATGCTAACTACCTTTACTAGTTATAAGTCAAACTTTTGGAAATTTTACAAGTAATTTCTGAAAAATTATTAATCTTTATTCCCTAAGATTCTAATAATAGAGCCATAATAATTATAATATTTGAAATATAGGTATCACTTTCACAACACTAAATTGCATATCTAGACAAAAGTTTGTTATATGGCTCAGTTACCTTGAATCATATTTCTTTGTCATACAGTGATTTATGTAGAAAGTATATGAAAGTTCTTCCCAGTTTAACCTTAAGTAGTCTGATTTTCTATATATTTTAACAATTCCTGACTTTTCCTATCTTCTGTATCATGAGGTATACTGTAAATTAGCTTATATGTATCAAATAACATCTCACTTTCTGAAGTTGATTTTTTTATAGACTTAAAAGTAAGTTGCTTTCGAGTGCAACAAAATTGACTAGAAGGTATAGAAGTTTCTTATATACCCTTAACCCCACATATGACCTCCTTCATTATTAACATACTTCCTCATATTGGTAAATTTTTAAAAAATGATGAATTTACCTTGACACATCATTACTCAAAATTCACAATTTGCATTTGGTTGTCTTAATGTTGTACATCTAGTATATAGATAAATATGCAGTTATATGTATTTGCCATTGGAGTATTATATGTAGAATTTTCCGCCCTAAAAATCATTTTGGTTTGTTATCTGTGCCACCTACTACTTAACCACTGTCAATCACTATCTTTCCCTGTCTCCATTGATTTTTCTCTCCTGACTGTTATATTATTGTGAGTTTATAGTTCTTTTCAGAATGGTTTCTTTCTGTTAGTAGTATGAAATCAGTTTTCCTTTCATGTCTTGAAGGTTTCTTTACAGATGCTGCATAGTATTTCATTACCTGAATCAGAGTTTGTCTAGTCATCTACTCAAGGACATTTGGGTACATTCAAGTTTTAGCAATTACTAATAAACACATACAGATTTTTATATAAATAAATTTTTAAATTCTTTGAGTAAACACCAAAGAACACAGTTGCTAGATAATGTTATAGGAGTATATTTAGTTAATCCTACAACTCTGGGAAGCAGGAAGATCACAAATTGAGATCAGCCTGGGCAAGTGAGTGACTTAAAATACTGTCTCAAAATAAAAAACAAACAACTACCACAGAAAAACTACTTTTTCTGTTTTAAAGAAGAGCTAGCGATATATCCTAGTGCCAAGGCCCTAGGTTCAATCCCCAGTACCACATTAAAATAAAAAGGAAAGAAAATAGGATTAGTTTAGTAAGAAGCTGCCATATTGTCTTCTAAAGTAGCTGTAACATTTTGCACTTCCTTTAGTGATAAATGAGTCTTTGTTCCTCCTTGTTGCCAGCATTCAGTTTTGTCAGTGGTCTGTGTTTTGACTGCTATACTAAATGTGCAGTTGTGTATCATTGCTTTCATTTTTTTAATGCCATACAATGTGTAGCACTTTTGGAATGCTATTTTCTATCATTTTATTTTTGGTGAGGTATCTATTAAGGTGTTCAATCCAATTTTTGGCTACATAGTTAATTTTTTACATAGTAAATCTTAAAAAAAGCTCTTTGTAGAATTTGGATATTTGTCAGGCATGTCTTGAAAACATTTTCTCTGTGATATGTCTTCCTTTTAATTTTGTATTTTACAGAGCAGAAGTTTTAATTTAATGAGATCTGGCTTATCAGTTCTTTCATGGAGGATGTCTTTGGTGTTTGATGTAAAGTATTGTCACTTAGTCAAGGTCACCTAGGTTTTCTCCTGTGTCTTCTAGAAATTTTGTGTTTTGAGACTTTACATTTTGGTTTGTGAATGTCTCAGTTACTCTTCTCTCATTGCTGGGACAAATACCAGACACCCAAATTAAGGAAGGAAAGATTTATTTAGCTCATAGTTACTGGAAGTTTCAGTCCATACTCAGCTGGCTCCAAGGCATAGTAGCACGTGGCAGAGGGCAACAGTTCATGGTGATAGAAAACAGCAAGAACGAAAGGGAAGAGTAACGGGAACGGTGCAGTTGTGGCTACAGAGAGGAAATCTGTCTCCCTTAAGTTGCATTCAGGCTATCCACCCCAGACTGGGTGTAGTATTCACACCCATAATCCCAGCAGCACTCACACCCGTAATCCCAGTGGATCATGAGTTAATCACAAACTCTGTAAGTCTGCCCCATGACTCCATGAGGCTTTGGGGGTGAGGAGGGGACAACTAGACACAAACCATAATAGTGAGCCATTCTGACTTCTCTTTTGTTGAAGGTGTAAAATGTATGTCTAGATTCTTTTTTCAGAATAGGGAGTCCCTGTTCCAATATTGTTTGCTGAAAAGACTGTCTTTCCTTACCTTTGTTCTTTAGCAGAGATCTCTTTCTGGGTACTCTGTTCTGTTTCATTGATCTATGTATTTACTCTTTTGCTAGTATTATACTGTTCAGTTACTGTCTATTTGTCTTGAAGTCAGCATTGGTTCTTTGCCTTTGTTCTTCTTTGATAATTGAGTTCCTTAATCTTGCTGCCACATAACAGTTCACAATAAGCTAAGCTTGTCAATAGCCAAAAAATAACTGAATGAGATTTTGCTTGAAAATGCATTGAATCTGTGAATTTGGAAGAAACTTTCATCAAATCACACATCATTTTTTTTTTTTTTTTTTTTTTTTTTAATGAATTTAAGGCAAGGCCTACAGGGTGTACAGGGTCTCACTATGTAGAATATAGACTAGTAGTGATTCTCCTGTTTTCAGCCTCCCAAGTGGCCTGTACCAGGATGCCCAGTCTCAGTCATTGTCACAGCACGCCCTGGGGGCAGGGCCAGCAGGGCATGCCAGGGTCGAACCCGGTTGCTGTGTTCTGCCTAAGCAGGTACTTGTGCTTTAGTCCTCTGAGCTATCTGGTTGGCCCTCACACATTCTTAGAGACACAAGAAACACATGTCTAATAGATGATTTATGGAAAGTTACAATCTCTCAACTAATCTTGATTAAAAATTTTTGTTAGAACTTTCAATGTATTAATAGAGAATTATTATAGTACTTTCATAGGACTACAAAATTTTCCCAAAAGACCCAAATTGCTATGTGAGACACAGATATTCACAGTTTACATTTTTAGCTTAAAAATAAGTATATGTGATGCATGGTGGAAGATGATTTTGGCTTGAGAACTAATAGGAGGAAAATATGATTCCTAGTCCTTTGAATAAGAAACCTGAATTCAAATCCTAGTTTTGTATTTGACAGTTAATTATGCCTAAGCAAGTTCCTTAACAGGTTTGGTCCCAGATTTCTTTTATGTAAAAATAGAGGATTACTTACACAGTGGGATTATGAAATGGAAGATAAAGTGAAAGATGAAATGAGGTAAGTGTGGGTAAAAGAATTTAGCGTGGCATTTTAGAATTAACTACTTAACCTCTTAGCTAACATTGTGATGTTAATTTTCCTGGCTCAGTTCTTGTGTAGAGTTTTGCAGGAAAGGTAACAGCTGAAAATAGCAACGTGGAACTGAGCTTAATAAAAACAATTTTAAAAGAGATGCCTGTATACGATATATTACTTAATGGTCAGTAGTGGTCAGTGGTTAGGAATTCTTAGTAAACTTACAAGTGACCCTTCTCAATCATATATTAAACTCTTGGGACAGGATTGTTAAGAGATTTTTAGCGCAGGAAAGTATACATAAACATGTAAAAACTACCCTACACAAAGGACAGTGTTTAAAGAAGAGAGTAAATTTATTTAGTAAATGTGTGAAGCTTAGCCTCTTATCAGAATTTTTTCTCAGGTAAAAATCTTTAAGAGCATAAGTCACTTATGCCCAGTTTGTGTTAGCATCTGTCATTGTAAATATAAGAGAGCTGAAAATGATTATAGGTTCTGTTGAGAAAAAGTAAGGCAGCAATAGACTCACATAAAACTCTTGATTACCTGTAGAGCTTTCTGGTCTACCTCCTTAAAAATGTTTAATAAGCTTATTGATTTTTTTAAATGGAGTTAATAAGTTTTAATATATTTTGCTGTTGCTTAAATGAACATACATGCATTTAATTTAGTGGGAAAAATAATTTGTAAAAGAATAGAAGTGGTTTGAAGTACATATGTTTAAAGTAGCTAATGGGATTAAACTGGTTTAGACCTTCAGCATCCTATTTCGTTTCTTTGGGGAAAGTAATTTCAGCCCAGGCTTAATGAAAAGAAATAGATGAAGAATGTATGCAGTGCCTTGATATTTTACAAGTGAGTAAAGTAGCAGGCTAAAGTGATACTTTCAGAGTCAGAAGAAATATTACTTAATATTATACAGATATTGTCTCAAGTAGAACCACTAGTAATTTGCCAATAATTCTGCACATTTTAAATTAATTTTTTTCCTGAGCACAATGTACTTATTCTATTAAGCTGTGACATTTTAAAGGGTCAAATATTTCTAAAATAGTTAATTCAGGAAGTTTAAATTTCAGAATTAAAGTTTAATTGCTTTTTGATAGCAGCCACTTTTGATATCAGTGAATTATGTAACTGACTTACCTTGTCTGATGTACACTTCTAAAAATGTAGACCATAATTGTACCTTTTATACCTAATTGCATCTTATGTCTGGTTCAGTGAAGATTGAGATATTATCAAGATAGATTTTTCTCACTACAGAGAATTTTTTCTACAAACAATGGAGTTTTTTGTTTTTTGTTTTTTTTTTTAACCTTGCCGTTAGACTTTCATTTTGAGATCATTGGTAGGTAAAAAACAAACAAACAAAAAAACCCCAAAAACTAATTGAACTACTGAGTTATTCCAAACTAAACTGGTAAGGTCTTGTTACATTGAATTTTTCATGCAGTATGGGCTGGTTTCACTGATACATATTTTGAAGTTAATTAGTGAGTAGATACTATGTTTCTCTACTTTTCTACTATGGATAGGTCTAACTAGGGATGTTCTGAAGCTTATGCTTACCAGTTTGAGAGACCAAAAGTTGGTCATGTTGTCTTACCTGGGGATTTAGGGTGCCACATTGCTAGCTTGCAAGTAACTATGCTGGGAATATTTATGTCATGGTAATGAGTACTAGCTATAAATCGTGTTTTTTGAGGGTGGGGATAAAGGTTGGTTGTTAAAGATTTATTATTATTTGGGTGAATATAACACAGAAACCAATTTCTAGGGTTCTCAATAAATTTAAAATATGTGGAGTTTCCAGGACTCAGGCCCTATTTATTGTAAAACAAAAACAACAATGGCAGAAACAAACTGCTTTTTATCACTGTACTATGTAAACTTGATGTCAAAGTCTTATCAAAGTATATGATCAAGGCAAAATTTCCAGTTAAGTAGTTTGTTTCTGGGGATACTTTACCTGTCTTTCTGGTATTGCCTCTCAACAAGATTAATTCTATAAAGTCACTGGAATTTAAAAATAATACATGTTATATTTTGTGATTTTTCATTATGCTAAACATGTGGCTTAATTACATGTTGATTGATGATGCAGTAGGATATAGAGAAATTAAAAAAAAAATTGTGCTTCAATGATTAGGGACATCTTCGTGGAGATGGATCCTAAATGTTGTTTGGGAGTTACACTGGCTGTGAGAAAGGGGTATGCACATGGCTGAGGTAGAAGGAAGTGCAAACTTGGTGTAGGATTTGGAATTTTGGGTTACAGGCATGCACTACCATGCCTGTTTGTTTACTGGCTCAGTATGCCCTGAGGGTGAGGCCTACGCAGCATGTAGGGCCTGGGATTGAACCGTGGTCCCTGCCCTTGCCAAAGCAGGCACTTAGTCTGCTGAGCTCTCTTGTCGGCCCAGCGAATATATATTTTTAAGAGAGCATGCAATGGGAAATTGAGAGTGGCCCATTATTGTTATTAATCTGGCAGATCTATAATATAAACCAGCCTGAAGTCAGATGGATCACTTAATCATCTGAAAGGATATATAAAGTGATGAATTACTCTTTTAATTCAGAAAAACATAGATTGGGTTCCTGCTACTCTATTGGTTTCAATTTATGGCTGATATTTGAAACCAACTATTTAACAACTGGGGGGTTAATATTGCAAATAGAGGCCAGCATAGGCTAGATTATTGTTGGCGAACCTGTGTAGGGCACACTTGCTGTAGCCGACTGTTTATAGCATTGGAAGTTCTTTTTTTTTTTGCAGAACTGGAGATTGAACTCAGGCCCTTGTGCTTGCCAGGCAAGTGCTAATTCTACTGAGCCGTCTCCCCAGCCTTGTAAGTTCTGGAAGATTTGCCGCCCCTGGGCTAGAGACATGTTATCATGCTAGGACTTAATAGTGAGTGGTATTAAAAATGTAATATTTACTATTGCTGCTATTGAAATCATTGTTATTTAGTTGGTAAAAATAGGATGTGGAAACCAAGCCCATCCTTAACATCAGTAGGAATAAATATATGACTAGAAGTATACTTAATTATATTTGTACCTACTTGACTGTTGCAAATCAGCTGAAAAACTTAAAATGTTTTTGCCACCTAACTTCACCAATACAGGTTTAAGAGAAAATGCCATTTGTAATTCTCAGACTTTTCAGTTCTGTCCTAGAAACATAGTGGCAAAGGGAGAGTCAGTCCTTGTCCCTGCCCTGCAGGTTATTTTTTCCTGGGGTCTTAGCTATAGCATACCCATATGCCCATCCACCGAGCAACCCCATTCACTTCTTGTAATCCATCCTTTGACAACAATATCGTGGATCTTACAGTTGGGTTACTTGTTACCCCAGGTTGATAGCCCATTACTGTATAATCTGTGGTCTTGGGAATCTGCTAAGATAGAATTCATAAGAGTTAGCATAACACTGGGGTGGCCAGGCTTTCTGCAGCATAAAGGGGTACCTAGTCACAGGGTTATAGCAGGCTTTTGAAAGTACAAGTTCCAGGGCAGTGGCCCCTCATGGCCTACCTTACTGTGGTTGCTGGAAGTGAACATTTGTCATGCATATGACAAATCAGGACATTTTACTATTATTTGTGGAGTTATAATAAGTGAGAGTGAAAAACATGAAACATCACTGAGTTGAGAACATTTCTTGAGTCATTTAAAAAGTGCAGTTGGTATTTGGGAGCAGATAAAATGGGAAATAACTGTTTTGCTCATCGTGTTATCCTCCAGCATCATATAGTAGTGACACAATAAGGGTTGAAGATCAAGATCAAGGTATTTTGAATATTTTTACCATATGTGAAAATAATGATACAGAATATAGAGAGGATCAAGGAAAAATAAAATATTATGGAGCCACTATAGAACATTGGAGGGCATTAGGAAGAAGGCATCTTTCTGAGTCTGTGGACTCATTGTGGGTAAGAAAAATGTAATTTGTTTTTGTATATGTTATACTCAACATAGCTGATCTTTTAAGTGAATAATTGCATATTATGCAAGAACAGGTTTTTAAAAAATAGGACCTTAAGTTTAAAATGGATGGAAAAACAGGTTGGCATTAGTGAATGGTAAAGTGATTAGAAAAATTGCAATATTTTAAGAAGTGAGAAGTGTTGAGAAAGTGTGGTGCCTTCACTATGATATGGGGAACAGTGAACTGTTTTTACAGAGGAGTCTTTCTTTGTTTTTAAATCTATTTGGAGAGGAGAAGAGGAAATAAAAAACTGTAGATTAGCCTAAATTTATTAACTGAGTTTTCACAAGTAATTGTAGGGGAGGATAGTTGGAGAAAAGGGGCAGATAGGATTATGTTTACAAACATTTAAATATAGGTTTGCATTTAAAAATTGTAAAATATTGTTTACTTATTTACTTTATAATAAATAGTATAATAATACTTCATGCCAGGAAATACAGTGTATTTATTCATAGTGACAGTAAAGTAGCAAGAAAATCTGACAGTGGTGTTAAAATTGTCGGGTTCTTTTTGAAAACTTGGATGTGTTAATTAGTGTAGATGGTTTCATTTTTTTGCTGCATCTGACTTATAATCACTTAAACACATAACAAACAGATGTGATTATTTTGGTGATCCTTGCTTTTTCAGGTAACCCCAAATACTGTATGTGTATTTAGACTGTAGCCTATTCATATATACTCAGCTGTGCTTGTTTGCTTTGTTATTTTTTGAGTTTAATGGACTAGTATAAAAATTTATGACAACTGTCACTTAATGTCACTTACAGCTTTCAGGAAAACAGAAAATAAAACTAAATCATGCTAAGCAGCTTTGTTGCTGTTTATAGTTGACTATCAGATATACACTACTAAACTGATCTCATCTTTGATGTCATGAGCCAAATTTAGGCGAAGGAGAGATGTAAGTAGGTATAAATTTATACATTATGTCTATTGTTGCTATCCTAAATTTACTTTTTTAGCTAATAAAGTATATTTATTTTAAAAATAGTGTTTCTCCTGTCTCTGTCTCTTTGTGTCTGTCTCTGTCTTCCCCTCTCAAATTGAGGGATTACAAGCATACCCCACAGCACAAAGGTTTCTCTTTCTAAAATAATTTTAAATCAATTTTTAAACATATTGCTTGATTTTATGTTAAAGTATTTAAATGTAAGATCCATGTAAAACGAAATAATGTATATTGTATTAATTGCTTCAACTTTGTGACCTGTTAACATATTTTTTGGTTACTTATTTTTAAGACACAAATAATAGGTATTTTAAAGAAATTAACAAATAACATTTCAGCTGTTAATCCATTCAGTTTTAAGTACAGGAAGTTAGACTGATGTCCAGTATTGTTCTTTCATGTCTACATATAAAAATACATTTTTAGGGCTCGTCAGATAACTCAGCGGACTAAAGCACCTGCTTAGGTAGAGTGCAGGGGCTGGGGTTTGAGCCCTGGCATGCAGGCCCTGTGCTAGGGGCGCTCTGAGATGGCGATTGAGGCTGGGCTTGATGGTGCTCACCTGTCATCCCAGCACTCGGGAGGCTGAAAACAGGAAGATCACTTTGAATTTGATCTACATGGTGAGACACTGTAGACCCTATCCTAAACACATTAAAAACAATTCAAAGACATTGTCTTTTTCTTGAGTATTATGGTATGCTTATGTTTAGAATTTGAGTTCTTTGAAAATACATATTTTCTGTCCTCTGGTAAAGCTGAAATCAATTTTTAGCTAAAATAAATATTTTAAAATACAGTTATGCAAATAAACATTTTAAAAATAATTTTAGTATATGGCAATACTTATCCACAAGATCAGTAACTTAATTTCACATAGCTTCTAGATATAAAATTATTTTAATGTTATTCTTTTAACATTTTAGGCCAGTTGGTCATTCTAGTGTTGTATGGTACATCACATTAACTTTGGTGCATGGAAAAAAATAAGAGTTAATTTGATCACATTTTCTATAAACGTTCAATATTTTAATGTGTCATATATGAGGTCTTATATTTAAATACTTTCAGTTGTATTTTATGTTTAAGATTTTGAAGTCAATTTGTCCTTTTTTGATGGTTGAAAATAGTTGATATGGTGAAAAGCTTTATTTCACTATTGTATATATTTTAGAGAAAACAGGCATAGATTTTTTTTTTTTTTTTTTTTTTTTTTTTTTTGGCAGAACCGGGGATTGAACTCAGACCCTTATGCTTGTCAGGGAAGCATTTATTCTACTGAGCCATCTCTCCAGCCCCACTTTTACATTATTATATGTGTATATCTTTTATTTTTAAATTGTGTCAGATAACTCAGCTGTTTGTGGTACTGTAGGAACTATACTAAAACTTCTTCCCATCTCCCACTTGATTCCTCCCACACTTGCCTCAGGTAGAGCTAAAGGCCTCTGTATTTATTTATTTATTTATTTATTTTGTCTTTTTGAGACAGGGTCTCAGTATGCAGTTCAGGCTGGCCTTAAGCTCACTTTGTAGCTCAGGCTGGTCTTGAACTCACAACAATCCTCCTGCCTCAGCCTCCCGAGTGCTGGGATTACAGGCCTGCGCCACCATGCCCGGCCGGCTTCTGTATTTAAATATAACTATTAACACAGACTCTACAGGGAAACTGAGAAAGAGCATTGAAGTTTCTGTAATATCCCATATTTAGAAACTTATTAGGCTTAGGGAAGCTTAATGAGAGAACAGACATGGTACTCTTTAGTGTTTTCCTGTCCCAGTGATATCTAGGTGTCAACCTACATAATGTTTGGATTTGGCATTCTGAAATGCAAGTCAAGTCAATGTACATGCTCTACATTTGTAGGTTGCCGCACTACAGAAATATATCAAAATAAGTTCTAGTAGGAAACAGTAACTTTAATTTTATGGAATTCCTTACTCTGGTGTGGTAAGAAAATAGCGAATTTGTGAAATTCATCCAGTAATATGATACATATATTCCAGTGGTAGAAAAATTGATTAACATATTACTGATGTCATAATTTTCCCAATAAATAATGCAAATTTGTGCTTCCACTACAAATATTATTTAAAGAAAGGCTTTCCATCAGGACTTAGGTAAACAGAGGACTGGATATGGGATGTGTGGATGGGAGCACATCATAGGGCCAGGTATGTCTCTGAGTACGTGTAAGGTGTTCATCATCACTGGTGTTGGAAATGATATTTGTTCCAAATTCTTTGTTAGTTTTGCTGGCCCACTCAGGATCTTTAATGAAGCCTATATGATTAAAAGTGTCTTTAATGAAGCCTATATGATTAAAAGTGGTATTTTTAAAAAGTAATCACATGGTTTACTTTAAGAGTATATGATCTAGAAATTTAGAAATGTATTCATTAAAGTTTGCTGTGCTAGCAGATTGACTCAGGGCCTCATGTACTAGATAAATGTCCTTCTGAGCGATATCCATAGCCCAAATAAGGTGTATTTTGTAGTTTCTTAAATCTAGAAATTTTGTTTATAACCAAAGGTGTGGTGTTGAAGTAGTTGATATATGGACTCTCTCTAAGTGACTGTCACCTTTGGGAAAAACTTCAGTTTATAGAAGAAGATAAGTTTACAGTCTTCCTTTTAGTTAAGAAGGAAGATTCAATTAGAAATAAGTTGGAACTATATTCTCTACTTCTATGGCCTCCATAAGATGTATCAAAAATTCTTTATATTTTTTTCTAAAATTTTACTATGGATATAAGGTTGCAAGAGAAATGAGTAGTATTGTGTTTGAGTCCCTCACAGCATGATTTATAACAAAGTTATGCACTTATGCATACAATTTATAATTTAATGAACTACCATAAATTTTATCACAGATAATATACTTAAAGTACCATTTATTTCTGTTTTTCTAGGACATCTTGCAGCTTTATCATTTGTCAAACCCTTTGAATTGTCTTTATGAAACCAATCTAATACTAGTTTTCCTAATAACTCAGTTTTCATGATTGAGGGCATTCACTGTGGACATTGATATCATATTTTATAATGTTAACACTTGTGTGGATCTGAAGGGAATAGTTTTCATAGTTTTTAGGGTTGGCCAAATAGCTCAGCAGATTAAAGCGCCTGGTTAGGCAGATGCATTCCCAGCTTGTTGTGCTGGCCCTTACTCCAGGGCATGCTTTGGTGGCCATTGATGCTGAGTGTGGGAGTGTACACCTGTAATCCGAGCTCTTAGGAGGCTGAACACAGACGGTCACTTGGGTCCAGTCTATGCAGTGAGACCCTGTAGACCCTGTACTAAAATACAAAATAAAATAAAAGTGCTTACAGGCCAGGTGTGATGGGGCATACAAATATTCCCAGTACTCTAGAGGCTGAGGCAGGAGAATCTTTGTGAATTCAAGGATAGTCTGGGCTACAAAGTGAGTTCAAGGCCAGCCTGAATTGCATAATGAAACCCTATCTCAATAAAAAAAGTGCTTCATCAAATGAAATTACCAGCAGAGTGAAAAAACAACCCACAGAAAATTTTTTTAGCCAACTGTTCCTCAGACAAAGTGTTTCATATCTAGAACATATAAAGAATTGAAAAAAAGAATCAGTTTCTCCAAAATTTAAAGACCTAGGAAACATGGGTATTTAAGATGAAGGCACATTTCTCAGGTGAAGAAATACAAATAGCAAATACATATAGTAAAAAAATGTACAATATCACAGTCAACAAGTGGGATCTCATTAAAATGCTGTTGGGTGGCAAAAGAAACCACCAATGGAGTAGAGACAGCCCATCATGTGGGGAACAAATGTTTGCCAGCTGTTCCTTAGACAAAAAGGTACTATTGAGAACATAGGAAGAACTGGAAAAACAAAACAACAAAAACAAAAACACACAAAACAGACCTCCCAGATTTAAAGACCCAACCCAAAATAAGCATCTGAGATGGATATACACTTCTCAGATGAAGAAATGTAGGTGGCAAATAAGTGGAAAAAATGTTAAACATCATTGGTCATTCAAGAGTTGCAAATTAAAACAACACTTCCATCTCATCCCAGAAAGAGTGGGATTAAGACATTAACCAATAACAAATGCTGGTGGGGCTGTTGGGAGAAAGGAATCCTTATCTACTGTGGGTGAGAGTGTAGACTGGTGCAACTACTATGGAGATCAGTATGGAGATCCCATTTTACCTAGCTGTATCTCTTCTGTATTTCCCCAGAAGAATTAAAACCATCACACCACAGAGATGTATTGCACCCAGGTTTATAGCAGCACAATTTGTAATAGCTGAATCTGAGAAACAACACCAGTGCTTATCTACTGAGGAATGGATTAAAAAGATATTCATGTAATATTTTTATACAACAGAACTACTCAGCTATAAAAAAGAATATTCTTGAGACTTATAGGTAAATGGGTATAATTTGAGACCGTACTTCTTAGTGAAATAAGTCAGACGCACATGTGTGAACATTGTATTGTCTTCCTAGTGTAAAAAGTTAGAAGAGTAAGATCCAAAATGCATAATAGATATTGCGAGAAATGGTAAGAAACTTGTTCAAAAGGAATGAAGAAACAGTATGGGAGGAAAAGAGAAAAGAAAGAAGGGAAGAGGGGGAAAATACATATGTATACAAGACACTTTCTGTTCATTGAAAGAAAAGGTTTGTGCTTGTGTTTGATCCATTTTTCAGGCCTGTACCTTGAATCTGAGCAACTACTTTGATGATGTCAATACACAATGTATTAAGTATTGTTGCCTATTTTGAAAGTTCATATCATTTTTATTGTTTTTTTGTTAATATGAAAATACTTACAAACATGTTTATTAAAATAGTTTAAACATGATAAACTGATTGATGTATGGTGGAATCCTCTGAGGAACACAGTGGGAAATGAGCATAAGTTATCCTGAGAGAATGAATTGAGTGCAATTTCTCAGTCTGTCTTTCTAACTTTTTTCTTTTTAATCTGTTATTGTGGTCTTGTTTTGTTTACATCATTTCCTTTGTAAAGTGGTAAATTTCTTGAGGTGAGTAATGGAAGGAAGCATGTTTGTTTTTAAATATTGCATAACGTATAGTTACTATAATACACCTCGTATTTACTTAGTAGGTCATAAAGTACAAAATTCTTTTGCATGTAGCGTTTTGTTTGACTTTTGGTCAATTGTGTGGAGGGATTGTCTCCATACAGTTGGGGAAACTGAGACAGAACTGTTAAGAAGCACCTTTGAATTTACAGAAGTAGAATGTGTAAAATCTAGCCTGTGGACTCTTGATCTTATGTCTCTTATTCTAGTATTCTTATCCATTATAGTAGTGATTTTCAAATCAAAAAAATTCTCCAGCAGCCATTTTCTGGGCAGTGATTGTACATAATTTGTCACCCTGCAGACCAAGTCCATTTTTCTATCTTCCAACTGTGACTCTTGAGTTGACATTTCACTGGAACAAAGGTTTCAAAGTCACTGCTCTGCATGGCTTTCTTTGTACAGGGACTGTAAATTAAGAAGAGCAAACTATCTCTTTTTGTTCTTGCATTTTGCCAGAAGTTAACACCAGGGTTGTATACTTCTTTGCCTGTTGACACTGTGAACCTAGAACCAGGAATTACTCTTGGCACTTTTCTTTACTCTTGATTCTTTTCAAGTAGTATTTCCTGACAGTATTGTATTCTACACAGAATATACAAGTTATTAACTTTTACCAGAGCTAATGATAGTTGGATTCGAAAGAACAATAGTTTAAAAAGTCCATATAAAGTACAGAAATGAAAACATACATGTTGACATAAAGGGGCATTAGCAAGCATCATCATTCTTTTTGTAATTTAAAACATTGCTTGAGTTCATAACACCAACTCTGGTAGTTAAGTATGCTGATTCCTATAATATCCGTAAACTTTTCATACATCCTTGAAAATTCTAGATATATTTGTATTTAAAAGTAGAAAAGATACAGATTGCTCTTCTTAATTTATATTCCTCATCAAGGAATATTTCTTTATTCTTAAAGAATTCTAGGGTCTTTAATATAGTAAATTCCAAAATATATTTTCACATTAGACAAAAAAACACTATTATATTGTAACAGTCTATGAAATTTCAATCTTTAAATTAGGAAAAAATGCTGAAATATATCAAAACTGTCATGAAATTTAATGAGTTGAATGATTCAGATTCAAATCATAACACTAAATTGGCTTTACCTTAATGTTTTTACTGTATATAAGTTATACAGAATAATAGGTTTCATTTTCACATATTCATCCTTAGAACATAGCTCAGCTATTTTCTGCAATTTTCCTTTTTCCTCATACTCTCTGTTCTCCATCCCTTTTCTCTTCCCTAGTACCCTCTTTTATTTTCATGTAAGATTCCTTTCTAGATTTCTCTTTCCCCTCCACCTTGATTCTTTGTATGAGAAGATCGTGTTCAATGTTCTCAATTCAGTATATAACATTCAATATTTAACTTTCTGAGTCTGGCTTATCTCACTTACCGTGTTGGTCTCCAGTTCCACCAACTTCCTGCAAATGACATGATTTAGTATGTCAACAGTTTTGTATTTAAAAAATGAGCATTATTGGAGTTTAATATTGCAAAGATGGTAGTGGACCTTTCTCTTAAATTTCATTATTGAGTTCTTAGTTTAGAGTGCTAACCATTCTGATTAGTAGTAATTATTTTCTGTACAGTTCATTCTGAACATGGAATGACTGAAGTGGCACTGAAAGGGCGGCAAAAATGATACTGCTAGAAGTGAGCAAACATGCAAGTCATGGAAGTTAATTTATTTAATCTTGGGAAAGGGGAGAGATTCAAAGTCTTCTTACAAATTTATTTGTATTTCTCTTTTTTTGTTACCTTTTTTTTTTTCATTTAAAATCAGCATAATGACAGTATGTTAATGAGAGACTTATCTATGAAAGTCAGACCTAAATAAAATGAGCTTAAATTATAAAGGGGTGATTTGATTATCATAAAGAAGACTTTCCTAAACAAGTTATTATCCCTGTAAGTAAAAATTAGGCAGATATTTGTTAAGTTATACCCCCCAAAATTCCTCAAAACCAGATTACTATTTTTTTTTTTCTTTTTTTTGGTAGAGCCAGGGGTTGAACTCAGGCCCTTGCGCTTGCCAGGGAAATGCTTATCCTACTGAGCCATTTCCCCAGCCCCAGAATGATGTATTTACTCTTACATTGTTTCTAGGCCTGAAATTTTTTTGTACCCTCACTTAAAGATTTTTTTTTTTTTTTTTTTTTTTTTTTTGGTATGAGGTCTCGCTATGCAGCTCAGACTCATAGTGATCTTACTCTCTCAGCCTCCTCAGCACTGGGATTACAGGTTGTGCCACCCCACCCTGTTTCAGTGACTGGCAAGGTGTGCCTGGTGTTTTGGGGTCTGTATGGCATACCGTATTGGGTTTGGAACCAGGTCCCTGCACTTGCAAGGCAGACTCAGACCAGCAATCTATCTCCCTGGTCCTGTACTGTCCTTTTAACTGTTTGGAAAAGTATTTCTTTTGCCATAATTAAAAGTAGTACCTATAACTTATAGAGATATTAAAATTATTTTTCAGAGCTAAATTAAGATAGAAATGCAAGAACATTTTACATTTGTGATCTTAACTAAAATTACTTTATTTTGAGATATAAATTCCAAATTATGTGCACTTTAAAAATATTCAAGAAAATTATATAAAATATTCAAGAAAATATAAAAGTCAATGTAGGGATGAAATATGTTTAGGTAAGGTGGTCTAAGTTGTTCATGCATTTATGAATCAAACCTGAGTATGAATCCTGGTTTATCTACTTATTTGATATCTTTGTATGACACAAGAACAGTATCTGCCACCTTGTAGACTTTTGAAAATCAAAAAAGGGATATGTGCAATGTACATAATTCAGTGCCTGGCAGAAAGTAGAACTTAAGTCACATATAAATTTAAAAGTTGCCCTAGGAGGCTAGATTAGGCAAAGCAATAGAACATAGAGCATCTTTAACTGCAGTCATTTCCAAGAGGAAATAATATTCAATATACTGTTTTCACTTACTGTTAACTGCCCAAATTTTGGTATCTTCGGCTATGGTCAATGAAAACTTGATTGCTGCGCTACATTGGAAAGAAACATTTGGGGATGGTATTGAGATAGTATTTTGCTTTGTAATTCTTA
Organism: Ctenomys sociabilis; assembly: GCA_004027165.1. Lineage (NCBI taxonomy): Eukaryota > Metazoa > Chordata > Mammalia > Rodentia > Ctenomyidae > Ctenomys > Ctenomys sociabilis. Next base: position 20,516 of record PVKA01019868.1, read on the forward strand.
TCTTGAATTCACCACACACCACAGGCTGCGTGGAATTTAAACAATCCTCCTACCTCAGCTTCCCAAGTGCTGGAATTGCAGACTTGTACTACCATGCTGGTAAGAGACCAGCCTTGGTCTCTTACCTTGATTAGGAAGCTTCAAAACTTGATCCACTTTTAGGAAGGAAACTATATAGAGTTGTATGTAGGGAACCATATAGGAAGCAAAATATTAAATTGTTTCAAATCTTAACTCCTACAGAACTTCCTTTTTGGCTTCCTTCTCATCATTACCTAAGCCCACCTCCTCCTGTCCATAGCTTGTGCAAGTCTGCTTAGTCCTTTAAATATCTTGCATAGTTTTGTGTTTCATATTAGCTAACAGTAATATTTATCAAGTAGTATGTTCCCGGCACTGGGTAAACGTCCTGCATAAAATAATTTTCACATTAACTCTTCAAGAGAAATTAGGTACTTTAGATTAATAATCCTGTAATACTCATTTTTGAAATTAAAAATGCCCTGAAAATACCAGCTTTTCTAAGTTTGCAGTAAGTTAATTTTGGCTGCAAAACCTGAAGTAAATGAAATGAGACCATTTATGGATCTTTATTCCATAATTGGAACATTCCTTTTGCTATAAGAATGTGATTGTGATTTGCACCCCTAAATCCACCCTGAATGGTACAAATATATGCTATCGTTTTGAAAATTGAAAAAGTTGAGAGTCATGTGACATGTGGCCAGAGGCTTACAATAAATTGTAAACCCATTTCATTACTTTGTTTTCTAGATGAGAAGGGTGTGTCAGGCAAATTGCCAGAATTATAAGTAGCTTCTAAGATGCTGAGTAATTTATTTGAGTAATTTGTGATAAATTCAAGTTGAATAGTCTTATTCTAGGGCCTGTACTTTTAAACCACAGAGTTGTTTTTCCGTCCAATTGCCAAGGCAGGACTGAGTACCAGTATATGTCTTGCTGATAGAGCAGTGTGTATAACTAGATATGTATAATAGAAAATAAGGGCCGGCAAGATAGCTCAGTGGACTAAATGCCTACTTTGGCAAGTGCAGGGACCAGGGTTCGATCCCGAGTCCTGCATGTCATGCTGGCACAGCCCCCAAGATGCAAGGAGCTAGTGACTGAGTCGGTGTGGTAGGGCACATCTGTGATCCTAGTGCTGGGGAGGCTGAAAATAGGAGGATCACTGTACTTGCGTATGCATGTATCTGACCATAAAATTCCTCTAAATATGGTGCATCCTAGACTTTACAAAGGGCTGCATCAACTAGAGGTAGAAAATAGTGTACTTTCTTTTTATTCCTTTGTGTTATCAGTATTTCAGTTAGTGCTCTAAATTACTTATTTAGATTTTATTCATTAAATAGCTTCTTAGTATTTAATGTAGTAGACTATAAATACTACATTGGGCAAGAGAGTCATGATCCCTATTTCAACAAGAACACCATTGTTACTATCTTTTTTGTATTTTAATAGTTTTATTGAGAAAGAAGTAACAATGAGATAGTTTCAAAACAGGTTAGTAGTACAGTTACAATAATTAATACATTGCATATTATTGTCTTTTTAGTAAGGTATTCCTAGTACAAGATGCAGACTTGATATCTTGTCTAAACACTTATTAGTTCAAAACCTTATTGAACTAAGAGAAAGTTGCTGTATATTTATGCTATTTTGTATATATGTATATATATATATATATTTTTTCCCACTACAGAGTGGTCCATTTATATCCCCTTTTTTGTTTACACTATTGTAGACTACTGGACTATAGTGGATTACTTTGAATTCATGCACCTACAGTATATGAATGGCAGTGGAATACACATCTCTGACAAAAGTAAACCATTGTTGTTATCAGTAGGAGAGTTCCTGGTGTCCTGCCACTCCTTGAGATAGCTTTAACTTCTTTGAGCCAAAATGACATTACAGCTACTTACCTTTTCCTTGCATTGTGACAAGCAAACTGGCCCTTAACGTTTCCTAAGGTCCCCTGGTGGGAGTAGCATAGACATATAATGGGTAATGTTCAGACTCTGGATGATGGTATATTATCCAAGTTAAGTGACTTTAAGAGTTTCTTTTGCTAGAATCCTAACTTTATGCAAAGTGAATAGGTGAGAGATTTGAAGAGCAAGTAACAGAACTTCTTACATCTGGCTCTAACAGTTGAAACTCCTGAGCAAGAATGATTGGGGATAATCTATCCATGGGTAATAGAGAATTCCCATTTTAGTATACGTGCTGCTGAAGCGAGCACAAGAGAATTCTCATACTACACAAATAATAAAAACAATAAGTATCAAGTTGATATACCAAGCATTGATAGTTTTCAGGTATAGTTTTTTCTCAAAAAAACGAGTAGTTGGTATGTGCACAAGCACATCTTAAATTTTTTCTCCTTTTCCTTCCTAGCTAGATATTTAGGTAGTAATCTTGTTTCTTGATACTGATTATTTACTAATTGCATTAGTAATTGTACCTGGTCTGACCGTCCAGTTATTTCCTTTTATGAATTCTTAGGAATGGAATTACTTGGTAACAAGTTAGATACATTTGGAATGTTTTATCAATTTACCAGGTTGGTTGCTATGAAAATTGTGTTGTTTTATATTCCCAACAATAATGCTTTAATGTTTCTGTTGCTTTGCTTATTCGCAGACATTTGGTATATGTCTTTTTCATTAGAAACATTCCATATCAGTTGAAAAAATCTTACTCGATTTGTTTTTTGATAGTCATCAAAAATTCACAAGTTATATGTATAATTTATTAATATTTTCTGTGATTTGAACGTGTACCTCCAAATTTATGTGCTGAAATGCAAGCTTGGGAGGTGACGCCTAATTGCCCAACCTGTATTATTATGGCAAGACATAGGTATTTTATTTCTTTTCAGTTTAATTTGCTTTCCTATTGGGTAGTTTTTTTTTTCTCTATCTTTTCCAAGACCTCTTTATTAGGATAAGAAAATGTGTCATTTTTACTACATATATTTTTTATTTGTGTTAGAGGTTGTCTCTCCAGTTTTATGCTTAGGAATATGAATCTTTCAATCCCAGCACGTGCACATACATATTTAGTGTGTGTTTGTGTGTGTGTGTTTAAAATGTATTTGGCACAGGGTCTCACTACTCAGCTTGTAATTGTACTGATCCTCCTGTTTGCAACCTCCCCAGTGCTGGGATTACAGGTGGTGCCACCACGCCCAGATTCCGTGGCCTGCTCATTGTTCCTGGGGGGTGGGGCTGGAGGAACATACAGTGCCAGGGATTGAACCCCAGTTTCTGTGTTTGCCTAACCAGGTGCTTAGTCTGCTGACAAAAATTTGCTTTGATTTTTTTTTTTTTTTTTTTTTTTTTTTTTTTTTTTTTTTTGCAGAACTGGGGATTGAACTCAGGCCCTTGCACCTGCCAGGGAAGTGCTTATTCCACTGAGCCATCTCCCCGGCCCCTGATTTTATTTTATTTTTTTAAATTTTGTTTTAGTGATGTTTGGGGAGGGTTGATAAGTACATGTTTTTTCTTTTCTTTTCTTTTCCTCCTCAGGTGATGATTATTGTAACTCATAGTAACTCAAGAGAAGGGTTAAAGAGTGGAAGGACATGAAAAAGGATTAAGGTGTCTTTGTGTTAAGTTCTAGTTCCCCACAAGGAATCTGACCATTATGTACTGCAGAATACACTAATAGAAAAGTAAAGATATTTTAAAAACCCTCCAAAAAATACTTTCAATTGGAAAGAATTCTGTGGATGAGGGAAGTGATGAATTGCTCATGTTAGGTGCATTTGCTGTAAGTACAGTTTTAATAGTAATTCCATATAAAAATAAAAATTATGAGAAATGCAGATTTAGTTGAAATATAATTGAAAGACTCCTTGCAGTGAAGCCAGATAGTCCTAGTTTTATTTGTTCTTTAATTTAGGTGGCAAATACTTATTAAGTTCCTAAAGGGACTTCCTACTTAATTTGCTGTGTGATTGTAGGTTAGTTACCATTTATCCGAAGTATCTAGAAGTGTCTGCCGTATACTTGGACAAAATTAAATCATAACTGTTATTAGTGCTATTAGTTTTTATAGCAAAATACAGTGTAATTTTATCCCATAGGACAATTAATGATGACAGTTATAATTTTATTAATAGAATTGGAGCTTATTTAGTTGAATATATGTAGTGTCCTATCAGGTAAATAATACTTCTAGAGCAGATTACTATTTTCAAAGCTTTTTCTTGATTTATTTATTTACATAGTGCTCCTCAAAGATATGCAGGGCATATATAAATTTTTTCTGTTTTATAAGTGAGGAACTGAAGCTGTAGTGATTAATTGATCTGTCCAAGGTCATTTATCTAGTAAGTGATTAATCAGGTTCTGTCTATAATTAAGATTCTCACTGAACCTAAACTGACTCTCACTTTGGGTAATAATAAATTGATTCTGACTGTAATTGCCTGGTCTTCATTTAGTATTTTATAAATTCTTGTGGTTGTTTCTGTTCTAGTTACCTGAGCAGTGACTTTAATGTTTCAGTAGTGTGTTACATTGTTGGTATTCATGCCCTTTCTTTTTTTTCCCAGTGTGTGCTGGGCCTATAGTTTATGTCAGCAAAGAGAATGTAACAGAATTAAAGCAGTTGCAGGCCTTCATGTCAGCCTCAGCAAGGCCTGGCAACTTCTGTATTTGCATTTTGTGAGACTGAATCATCATGTCAGCAGTCTGACTGCCCTCCTAGAAAGACCATGTTGAAAAGAGTGTATATTGGGAGGAAAGGCCCCAAGTTTGTAAAAGGCCCGGAGGCTACCTGGTAGAGGAGCCCAGCCATCCTGGTTTCCTGAGTTTATTTTCCACCTGGCAGTCAAAAGTAGTCATACAAATGACCATCCGCACGATGAGTCCAAGGAATTGCAGAACTGGGCCCTGCCTGTGTCACACAATTATGGTAAATAAAATGGTTGTGGTTTTGAACCGTATGTGTTGGGGTGCTTTGCGATGCAATAGAAAAACAAAACAATGTTGTTGAGAAAATAAAAGCTTTACTTAAAGGTGTTTACTTTTCTTGGCTTCTTTATTTAACAATTTTGATTTTCCCTGGCATAGCAGTGTCAGCTAATGTTGAAGAGAAATAATAGTAATGAATACATTTTTTTTTCTTTCTGTTCTTTTTACTTTACCTTAACTATGCAGATTTGGCATACACTTGGGTGAATTTGAAGTACATTCATAAATCTAAAATATAGAAGCATACTTGAATCACATTTTTATTGTAATGCTTATCATAAGTACAAAGTGGATATAAAACATTATAGAGCTTGGTCAGTTTTGGGAAAGGTGGAAGGTGGGTCTTAGTGAACTTGTTAAATAGGAAAAAAATAATGAAAATTATCCATTTTAGGATTCAGCATATTAAGCCTGACATTGAACTGACACATTGGTTGAGAGAAAACTATTGAACCTCAGGACAGTTTGAAAGGCCTGTGATATTTTAACTTTAGGCTAACCCCATCTCCCTTTTTCTCTGCAGCCTAGAGTCGAGGCAACATCTAGCAGAAGTGTAGATAACGGAAACATCTGGTCGTTTTTGAAGCTCAATTAAGGCGCTATCCCTTGAACATAGTTAATATTTTGTCAGAACTTGAGTCTCTTTAGGAAAATCAATCTGAGTGGTTGGCCATTTAGTTAAATTGAGAGCTCAGGTCCCTTGGGGAAAAGCAAAACCTTATCCCCAGAGCATTAGGGAAAGAATAGCAAACTTTTGTGAAGATCTCGGCTACCTAAGGCTATAATTTCAGTCTCAGAAAACAGGAGTCTGGCAAGAATTTATTAAAAGGAAATACTAGAGAACTAGCCAACCATGGGGAACTTTAGAAAGCTCTGATACATTCCTGGATATCAAAAAGCCTGCATGATGTGCAAGGATGTACACATGCAAAGCGAATGCCACCACTGGCTGATTTTGAGCCTTTGTGTAAACAGGAAGTAAAAGTTACAGCTATATTTCACTGTAGAAATTGAAAGGCTTCTCAGAGAGATCTGTTTGGCAGGAATTTATGGAAAAATTCTGAACAGTTGTTGGCTGATCACTACAACTGACATCAGAATCTCTGGAAAACATTTTCAGTGTTGCTCTTGGAATTGTGTATCTAGGGGCCCGGGGAAATATCGCAGTAGAATAAGCGCTTCCCTGGCAAGTGCAAGGGTCTGAGTTCAATCCCTGGTTCTGCCAAAAAAAAAAAAAAAAAAAAGTAATTGTGTATCAAACCAAATACCAAAATATAAAGGAGAAATGAAAATATTTCCAAATAAGCAAAAATGTAAAGAATTTGTAACTGACACACTGCTATAAGAAATATTAAAAGGAGTCTTTTAGGACCAGTGAGATAGCTCAGTGGACTAAGTGCCTGTGTAGGCAAGCACAGCGACTGGGGTTTGGTCCCCAGCACCACATGCTGCACTAGCCCCAGCCGCTGAGACTAGGCATGGTGGTATGCCTATGATCCCAGTGCTGGGAAGGCTGAAAACAGTCTGAGCTGAGTGGTGAGACCCTGTACCAAAAACGGTTAAAAAAAAAAAAAAGACAGTCCTTTAGGTTGAAATGAAAGGAAGTCAGGGAGTAAACTGAAATCTATGAAGAAAGAAAGAATGATTTTAAAGTTGACTACATAAGTATTATGAAGGAAATATTACAACTGAATAAAACAATAACGTATTATGTTGATATGCTTATAATTTATAAAGATGTGATTCATATGACAAAATTATACAGAAAGAGTAGTGAATGAGTATGTATTGCAAAGTAGAATTGTTTTGGAGATAATATTTACGTTTGTGTTAATCTGGGACCAAAATGTTTTAAGTTAAAATGATTGTTGTAATCCCTCAGGCAACCACTAAAAAATAATACAAAAGTCATAGAAAAATGAGGAAATGACAAAAGTACACTAGAAAATATCTGCTTAACATAAAAAAGAAATAAATTGTAGTGAAAGATCTTATAGAGCTTAAATATAAAACAGGAATAGTATGTAGTTTCCATGTTAGTAATACATTCACATAATTTTTCAGGAGAAATATTACATACATGAATCTTAGAAGTTTCATTTTTTGATGTTGATAGGCATTTCTCTATAGATTTTAAAACTGATATAGAAGTACCCTGTGGCTATATAATTTTAATACCATCCACCCTGTAAAACAGTTCCAGTTTTTGTTGGTAATATCCTACAAAATTTTGTAGGTAATATCCTTACCTACATATTTTGGTGTTTTTGATAGTCATTCTAAGTATTATTCATAGATTATTATTCTACTACATCCTCTCTGAACCTGGTTTCTCCATTTCACTTAACTCCTTTGCATCTGCGTAAGAATCTATCATCTATTCCTCTCTGGTTTCTTGTGTTGAAACATGGTTGTATATTGAGGAACATCGATTCAAGGCTGCTTGACTAGCTCACATCCATTGCCCTGCTTATTATTTTGTTAATCCGGTTGTCATGCTTATTATTTTGTTCAGGATGACAGATATAATTCTTGTAATTACGTAGCTCTTGTATCTCTTAAAATTTGGACATTTAGATTTGTTGAGTACTTTAGTGTTTTATTGTATCTAACGGCTTTGACTTCCAAAAATTATACTGTATTGTTGGAAAACAGTATGGTTGGAAGAAAAATCAAAACAGTGCATTTGGAGACATCTTTATTCAAGTCATGGCTATAAGTATTTCTTTGATGACTCACCTTTAGATCCTCTCTGAGTCAGAAATGTTGCATGAGAATTGGAGATGCTGATACTGATATTTTTCCTTTACAAGCTTCATTGTCATTGAGTTTGTGCATGAGGGCAGTCATAGCAGTGATAAATGTAACTAAGGAAAACAGCATAAAAATGATCCCTACATTCCTACCAACTCTTTTTTTTTTTTTTTTTTTTTTTGTGGAACAAGGGATTGAACTCAGGGTCTTGTGCTTGCCAGGCAAGTGCTTATTCCACTGAGATATCTCCCCAGCCCCAACCTCCCAACTATAAACTATTTTTTGATTAAGACCAAGGAGCTTTCCTTATAGTATAAGATCGCTGATTGGAAATCCAACCTTACATAAATTGGTAACCATAGCAATCATATCTACTTCAATGTAAAAATTAGTCCCAAAGCAGCACTTCTCAAAAAGCGGCTCTTGGGCCAGGAGTATCACAAGGGAATTTCTTTGAATGGAAGCTTTTTGGTTTTACTCCTGGCTTAACTGAGTCAGATATGGTAGAGAGAGGAACTCACTCACTATTTTGTGTTTTCCCTTGGCCACCATATGTAAGTTGAGAAGCACTAATTTTATTTTATGATCTTTTGCGTTTAAAAAAATATTTCTTTACCTTGCCTATTTTAGTGCAGGGTTTTGAAGTGAATTGCCTTTATCAATTTCCTTTTCAAAGCATTTCACTTGGTTTTGAAGGGCACAAGACCTGTTTTACTTTCATGTATTATCTAATACTGTATTTAATTAAGTTAGATAATTACAGTAACAAAATTCTTCTAGTGTGGTTTTGGAGTTAATACTACTGTCCTGGGTAAACATACAAGTCAGCACTTGGAATAGAAGTGTGAAGGGCATACTAAAAATGAGTTATCTGCATGCTTTGTGCATCTGGTGGTGTGGCTGGAGAGAGAATGGGGAACGTGAGTTTATGTAGTAAATTGGGTAAGTGAAGGTTGAATAAGAGCTTCCCAGGGTCTGTACTGTATATGTAGGCTTATACATGTCTCCACCCATTTGTTTTTATAACTTTTAGTTTAAAATGTATGTTTTAGACTTAGTTTTCTTGGCTGGGTCTTGAAGATTTGGTTCTAATAATTCTCTTGTATCTTTGGTCAGTACTCTGGAGAAATTAAGTAACATAGCAGTTCAAATCGAACATTGTTATGAATAAGACACTGTATAATAGTAAATACCTTGAGGTAGAAAACTATGAAAATCTCTTTATTTATTTATTTTTGGTGGTACTGGAAACCTTTATTTTTAGCCCAACCTTGGAGCTTTTACCCCAACTGATACTCTAATTTTAGAGAAACCAGCTAGTTATAAGTGGGGAGGGTTCCCTCTAAAATGTAGAGTAAGTCTCTGTCCCCTTTTTAGTTTCTTAATATGCTAGTTACATGAATTGATTTGATCTCTGGTTTATTAAATTGAAAATATTACACTTTCTCAAACTGGATGGCGTTTTGAATACACTGCTTTTTAATAGATTTTAATTATATATTTTTTAACTACATTGCTAGTGTCACAAAAGGAACAGTCATGAATAAACTCAGCTCTGTATCTTCTTATTACTGCACTACCTGGGTCACAGTTACTGCTGTGCACCATTAATAGAAAGCTGCATAATTTGAGGAAAATAAATACTATACACCATTAGGATAGTTTTAACAGTCATCTAGTAAAACAGCAACTTTAGTCTTACTGAAGTTAAATAGCAATTTGATTTTGTCTGGTATTCATTCTTTGCAAGTCACTAAGTAATAATAATGAATTATAGGTGCCAAATTTGGATAAAAAATGTATGTTGATTATTTGCTTAAGATAGACTGAAGTGTTTTTTTTTTGGATTAGGCTCTAAAGCCATATTTGATGTTCATAGGATAAATTATGACTTTGTATTTAAAATTCTACTTTGCTGTGTAGAGCATTTATAAAAGAAAGATTAGAACAAAAATTATATTGAAAATTATTATATGAAATTTGAATAGTGACTATGAGCTAGTGATATTTCTATATCAATAGGCCAAGGAAGTGTTACTATATAGATATTTATGGATGGAAAATTGAAGTAGAAAGCTGGTAACATGCCTAAAGTTATTTAATATGTGGTGGATTTGAGATTTGAACCGTGGTCTGTTTACTAGTGAACACCAAGATTTTGCTTTTAAGAACTACTTTACACCTTAATATCTGGCGTCTTAGTATTATTGGCCTGCTTTCAAAAACTTGTCTCGTTCTGTCAATTCCAGAGATAACACTCAATAACTTGACAACATTGACCTTTCTAAACAAATATAGAGTGTTACAGAACCAGATGGCCTAAGATTATATTTTATTTTTCTGGCTCAAAATAAATTGCCTGCTCTATGACTGATAAAGTCCAAAAAGACCCTTCTGTGTCTCAGGACCTCATCAGACCACGTGGCCAGCTAGTGCCCTTTATCATGTACTCCTGAGTACAGAGCCTTATGTCTTCATACTGTAATTTAGATTACGGCCTAATGAAAGGGCAATAAGCTGGTTTATTAAATCATTCTGCTCTATAGTGATGGTAGTAAATTTTGTAGGACTAGAAGACAGAATGGTAATAGTATTGTCTATCTTGTTAAGTGGATGTAAACAAAGAGAGGGCTGATTTATAATTTAACAAATTTAGATAGGCTTCTGGGATCTGAGGAAAATTTTTTACTAATTAGTCTTATATTTTAGCATTCAAAATCTGGTAAGGATTTTTGTGACTGTTACAGTAATATTTAGAAAATAATTCTAAATTATTATTATTACTACTACTATTATTATTATTATTTTGCTGCTCAGGAATTGAACTCAACCTTGCGCTTGCCAGGGAAGTGCTTATTCTACTGAGCCATCTCCCTGGCCCCAGTTAGAAATTATTATGTGACATATAATCATAAATACACTGACTGTGACCACAGCTCAGTTATTCATAGAAACTTCAAAAAGACCAATTCACACAGGATACTTATGGAAACGTTTTGAGGACATGTTGAAACCAAGACTTATAATTGACATAAAATTGCATTATCCAAAGAAGCTCTGAAGTTGGGTTAGGTCTGTTTTAGAGGCCTAGCTTTATAGTCTCTCTTCAAAAATCCTTGAGCAAGTGAAGTAAATTCTTAGTGTCTTGATTTGAAAATCAGTTATTCTGAGGCCTGAATAATTGCCTTATATTATTGTCAGTTTATTCTGAGGACCAAATGCAGGGTATTGTGACAAAGCTATAGTTGTGTACAAATGATTGCTGCTGTTGTGATTAGATCTAACAAATAATGGTACATATTTTAAGTTATGAGCGGGACAGACCTACATTTGGAGTTGCTGTGCTCTTTAGTACTTTGGTGATTTTGCTTGTCACTTTAATTTTCCTAAGACTTAGTATTCTCTGTGTAAGATGACATTACATCTTCAGGGTGGTGTGAATTAACATTATTAGTGTAGATATTACAGTTTTAATAAAATGGCAATGGATTAGGAATTATAACATCTTGAAAATATTTCAGGAAGAAAAGAAATAGCTATAAGTTTTCTTTACCTTTTCCTGAATGTCTTATTAAGCTGAGTAACCCACAGAACTCTAGAATAGTAGAACTAGAAAAGTCATAGGGTGTATGTGTTCTCTCTGTCACTTTAAGACAAAGATTGCTTCCTAATTAGAGGATAACATTGTCATGAGCATCATTAATCCTGAGGGCAATGGGCCTGTGATTTGGGTAGATACAGATTTCTGAAAATATAAAGTTGTATTAGGGGAGAGCTCTGGAGGTAGTATTAAGCTGTAAGAGAACTTACACTTCGTTGTCAGAAGTCAAGTTGCAGCCTTAATCTTGTCAATTACTAGTTTGTGACAATGGGAAATTTCCTTAGTGTTTCGTGCATTGTAATCACTGTTTTTCTTTTTTTTTTTTAAATTACCTAATAGGCTATGTCTGTGTCTACACCTTATCAGATTGGGTTGCCATTTTCATATGTTTGTTGTGGTTTGGGGTTTTTTAAGGGGAATAATAATACAGTACAAGACAAATTTTATAAGTTTATGTTATAATTACCCAAAGAATCATATACAAAGTGCAAGAAAGCTGCTCACACACTAAATATCAAAGAATCCAGCTGAGGGCCTGGATCGTAATAGCCTGCATGAGTTCAGCTGAATAACTGGAGCATATAACAATGCTTCTCACTTGTCAATGTGAAACCTAGAGTCTATGACAGAGTCTCATGCAGGCTTGCTTCTCAGATCTGCACTGGGAAGGGCAAAAGGTCAGTGGTGGAAGCTACAAAGTCTGCAGTGGGGTGAAGGATTCATGCTTCCAGACTGAGGGATCTGAACTGGAGCCGGAAGCAGTGCTGACCATAAGAACAAGAGCTCCCTCAGAAGTATCACAGGGAGCCAGGAAACAATGCTCAAGATGTGGACCAGAGATTCCCCAAAATGAACTATAGCTATGCTCAGCATCAATGAAGGTCCTGAGGTTCTTCAGCTGTAAGAACAGCCAAGTTCATCAGGAAAGCCAGAATGATGAGGTCCTCCATCAGAACAACCCAAGAGAACCAGCAGCTTCCAACAGCTCCAACAGCTTCTCTGAATAGCTTCCCTAGCAGCCTCTCTACAGCTTCTCTAGTTCTGCCTCTTAAAACTGCTGGCAACAATACTCAGGTGGGCCTCTCAGAGCCAGCACCATGCTAGTTCAGTTCAGCTGGGTGTAGCCAGTTGACCACGAGTTAGCAATCCATTACATTGTTCTTTGGATCTTAAATATGTTGAGTTTTTATATTATTTTACTAATGGTTCTGTACCTTCTCGTCTCTTAACAAATTTGAGACTGGAAAAATACAGTAACATTCAAGAAGGAGTTTTAGGCAAGTCAGAATCTTGGGCTTTCAGTTTGGGAATAGTTTGTGAAAGCTTCCTTTTAAATTCGGTTTAGGGCTGTTATACAGAGTTAATGCAATACTGATGAAAATACCATTAGCATACCTCACAGATCTAGGGTAAATATTCTTGAAATTTGTTTGGAAACAATAAAGACCTAGAATAGCAGAAGCAGTTCTGGGTAACAAAGGAAAGGCAGGAGGCATCACTGTCCTTGTCTTGAAATTATACTACAAAGCTACTGTGATTAAAGTCAGCATGAATTGGCAAAAACAGATCTGTGGATCAGAGGAATAGACTGAAACATGCAGAAGCACCTGCAAACACACACAGCAACTTTATCTTTGACCAAGGGGCTGATCTGGTTCATGAAAGAAAGATGGCCTGTTTAATAAATGGTGTTGGAAACACTGGCTTTCCACATGCTGAAAACTCACACTAGACCTATGTCTTATCACCATGCACTAAGCTAAAATCAAAATGGATCAAAGATCTAAATATTAAAACAGAAACACTAAATCTACTGGAAGAGAAAGTAGGTAGATATTAAAGACATAATGGCAGAGAGTTCATGAACAGAACTGATTGCAAGTGTGAAGTACTTCAAAGAATCAACAACTGGGATTTCATCTTAAAAAGCCTTTGTACATCAAAAGAAATCACTAACAGAGTAAAAAGAAAACCCATCTAGTGGGAAAATATTTTTAGCTTACTGTCCTTCAGACAAAGGACTTCTATCTAGAATATATAAAGAATTTAAAAAAATCAGGCCTGCAGAATTAAAGACCCAATCCAAAAATGGGCATCTGAAATAAGTACACACTTCTCATATAAAGAAATACAAATGGCAAATAAAGATTTGGAAAAATGTTAAACACTTACTGATTATTGCAGAGATGGAAATTAAAGCAACAGTGAGATTTTATCTCACCCCAGAAAGAATGGCTGTCATCAAATCAACCAAAAACAAATGCTGATGGGCCTGTGGGGAAAAAGGAACCCTTCTTGACTGATGGTGGGAGTGTAGACTGGTACAACCATTGTGGAAATTGGTATGGACATTCCTTAAGAAACTGGGATTACAGGTCCCATTTGATGCAGTTATCCCCTTTCTAGGTGTTTTCCCAGAAGAATTAAAAATACCGTACTGCAATGGTTTATGTTCATCCATGTTTATAGAAACAGAATTTGTAATAACTGTATCTTGGAAACAACTTAAATGCTTATTATTTGCGGAATGGATAAAGAAGATGTGATATTATTATATGATGGAATACTGTTATAAAGAAGGAGCTCAAAGCTTTATAGGTCAATGTGTGCAACTAATTCCATAGTGAAATAAAACAAACTCCTATGTGTAAGTATTGTTTTTTTCTCCCTAATATAAGAAACTGAAAAATAAGACCCAAAATCTACAATAGATACTGCAAAAGGAAAAGAAACTGGTCAAGGGGAAAGTAATGGGAATGGATTATAGGGAAAAAGGAAGGAAAAAGAAAAACATTGTACACAAGAAAGATAAGATAGTTGTGCTACTGATTTCTTTTAGTTCATTGAAAAAAATGTTTTTATTTATGATGTTTGTTCAGTTATGCATGTCTATATCTTATAATCTGAGCAAATACTTTGAAAATCACAGTACATAATATAAGCCAGGTGTGGTACAAGCTTGTATCGCAGCACTGGGGAGCCTGAGGCAAGAAGATAGCTATGAATTCAAGCCCAGCTTGGGTTACAAAGTGAGTTTGAGGACAGTCTGAACTCGTGACACTCTTGTCTCACAAGGATAAAACAGTACACAGTATATTTACTATTGTTAACCAGCTATTACCTTGTTTTGAAATTCTGCATTGTTTTTTTTTCCTCTTTACAATAAAAATAAGTAGACAGAAAAATTTGGTTTAGGGACTTAACATGTAAGTATTTTTAAATCTAATTCTCTTACATGTCAGTTTTTCTTATTGATTTTGTAAATTTTAATTTATCTGTGTTGATTTCCTTATATTAGGGGTTAAACTTTCATTAGGGGAAATGGTATTTTAATGAAATATAATAGTATGGAAAAAGAGGAGCTCTTTGGAAGAAAGGAACAGGAAAATAGTGTTTGATAGATGAAAACTGTAAGAAAAATTGCAAAGAATATTAATCACAAATAATGACCTTTCTGTACTTTTCAAAACACATGTTAGGAGATTCTGCAGCTTATATATCAAGTTTGTTTTCGTCTGACTTCTTTTCAACCTTACCCGATATCTTGGAAATTCATGTGTATTGATTCTTAATTTTGTAAAATGGAAACTCAAAACCAATTGTTACTTGGTTAAATTCTAATGGGACTAGACTGGGAAATTGAAGCTTGGTAGGTAAAGAGAATAATATGTGAAAATAGAAGTTCATGATTTAGTGGGAGTTTTGGGTAACATTTTAACTTTAGATTTATTTTCTTATGTCTCTTTTTAAATAAATGAACAGAGTTCCTTTATTGATTATCTGTACCATATTTTCATTATAAACAGTGGCCTGGATTTATATTTGAATTCTTATGTGAGTTTATTTGGCGATGTTTTACATCTGGCTCAATTTGGCAATATTAATTAGAGAATGGATCGGCATGCAGTTGTTTGAAATATTGAGTTGATGGTAAAAAGGAATATAAGAATATAGGTATACATTTTTCCAACTTGATTTTATGTTCCTCAGAATATTTAAGATTTTGTAATGAAATTTTTTTTTTTTAAAGAACAAACTCAGGCAATAACAGGAGAAATGTTTTTAGTTGTCCAAGGCTAATGTTGACTTAAATAGATCTAGGTCTTCATGGTTGACAGCTGCAGATAATTAGCTTTTTCTCCTTAACAAAGAAAGCAAATGGAACCACAAGTCATTCATTGCCTTTTCTGTCATCATCATAATAAATGTATGTATTTAACTTCTGCAGTTCCTTAAATTGATTTAGTGCTAAGCTGCCTACATTACGTATAATAGGAGTGACAAGTGAAAGCTGCAGCACATATTTGTGTGGCAAAAGGAATCAATGATTGACAGCAAAGTTTCTTTTCACAAGAAATAGCAATGTTGCAGAGCTCAAAGAGGGCCAGACACATATTCGTAAAATTGTAGAGCAGATTCCTGCAGTGAATTTTGGAAAAAGATTGTCACTTGGTATATTTCAGTGTCTTTGTGTTCTTAGTTGTGGTGAGGGGCCCAGATGGACAGAACCTCATGTAGCTGGTGTGTATGATGGAAATTCCTTTTTAAATATAGTACTTATGATTGATGCTTCCAAATTATAGATTTAATCATGACTTTGTACTAAAGAAATGAAAGTTTCCTTCAACTATAACTTATTCACTGGATATAAAGAGGCCAAATAATCCTCATATTTTAAAGCAAATATTTTAAGACCTTAAATTAAGCTAGTTTTTATTAGAATACTGTTAGCATGTAATGAACATTCCTCTGGGGAGGTTATATATAACATATCTTAATTTTTAAGCTCATATTTATATGTCTATAAATCTCACCATACTATTTCTGGAAGGTTATCACTTAAGCTTGGTAGTTTCTGTGCCTCACACCCACAGAGTTAAAACATTAAAAAAAATACTCAAAAAAAAAATATATATATATTTTGTTCCTGTGACACAAACTCAGAAACTACATTTGCAAAGACACGTAGTGATTGCTATTGATTATCACTCTTATGAGCTGAGTGCTGGGCTTCACATTGTGTCGTGGAGGAGCTGTTTGCTTCACCAGCTGCCCTGCATCTGTGGGAGTGGAAGCGCAGCCTTATGTGCTCCTGTACACTGGCAGCCTCTGCTGGCCGTTGGGAAGAGCAGCAGATGACCTCTGTTCTTGCCTTTGCACATGGGCCCAGCTGCCATACTCTGGTCTTAACTTTTTGTTGTTGACTTCGAAAGACCTGCTCTTTCATTGGATGCCTGGATTTGCAGTTATCAAAGGACATCCAGTCCAATATTTTCATCAGTAAACAAATATAAATTAGTGGAATTGTTTAGAACATTAAAAAGGTTGTGAGTGTAACCCTACCTTGAGGAAATAATCTGTAAGAGTCAAGACCAACTCCTTTTGTAAATTTAGAAATGCTTTTTATGTTGAAGACCTCTCTGAGATCCAGAAACAAGGCATTTCTTGTCATTGACTGACAGTTCTAATGCCCTGAAGGCAAGCTTTGACTTGGTGATAAATTTAATGAAAAACATAAAATTGCTTATTGTATCAGCTACTTCAGAGATTTTCAAAATTTGAAGAAATTTTAAAAATGGTTGTACATAGATTCTTATTGGGTTTTATGAATATGGATACCTTTGAGGGTTGAAGGAGGAGTGGCCTTTAGGTTTTAAGCTTACAAAGAGTATTGCAAATAATTTAGAATATCCAAGAATTGAAATAAAATTTGGCTAATTATGTTTTACATGTAGAGATTTGTACCAGAGAGGATCTAACAGCTTTATGTTTGGGAATGATTTGATCAAAGTAGAAGATTTCTCCAAAAATAATAGATCTATTCTTTTGACATTCCAGTTTTATCAATGGCTATACTAATCTAGGTTATTTTCTAGATTAATCTTTTTATATAAGATCTCATATCCTTTCCTACAACTACCACTACTCGTATAAGTATAGTAGAATAGCAATAGACTTCTTTCCTCCTATAGTTTTTGCTATCAAATTCAACTATACAACTTCTCATATACATTGCAATATATCATTGCTATTATCATGGTTTGCACTTAAAATAATAGTGTGTGGTTTGCTGGAGAAAATGAAAAGGACTGAAGGGTATGGACAGTAGAGCAAAAAAAAGGAGCACTGTGTTAGGATCAAAAGGATATGAGATTTTACTCTAGTTCTTGGCCTTGAGCATGCAGGTGTGCCTGTCTGTACCTCTGCTGCCGATTCTATAAAATCACTTATTTTCAAGATTAGTTGAAATACTATATTTGAAATTGCCACTTGCTCTTTTGAAAGCTTTTTTCTGCTACAGAATAAATTTTCCACATTTCCAAGTCAGGTATATCTTTTCAGACAGCTTCATTTCTTTCCTATGCCCAGCATGCAAGTACTGAGCTGAGCAAATTAATCCTGTCTTTCCAGTATTGTACTTTTCTTTCTAATCTTGCAATTCAGGTTAATAGGTTTTTTTTTTTTTCCACTCAAAATAGTGTTGACACTGCCACATCTGTGTTATTCTTTTTTTTTTTTTTTTTTTCCCCCTGATGTCAGTGTTATCATTCATCTTTTTAAAGCCCTGTAACTAGGGAGTAGTCAGTGTGCTTATATCTCCTTCTAGTCCACTTTTACTTTTTATTTTTGTTCCCTCCCCCACTTTTACTTTTTAAAACTCACCAATCTGCATTTGTAGCAGGTTTTGCTTTATTAATGAAAGTACCTTCATTTATGTCCGTATACCTTTTCTGTGAATGATAATCTCCTAGAGAGCAGGAATTGTAGCTCTTGTAGTGTTTGAGGATGTATTCATTGATTCTATAATTAAAATATAATGATAAGAAGTAGTTTATGTTACATTTGCATAAAATTTAGAAGAGGATCAGCTAAGTGTCAGAAGTGAGACATGAAGATGCTGACAAGCTATTGATCCTCCAAATTGTGGTGGCAGTTCTGAGCACTTTGGGAAAGGTTTCCTCCAGAAAATAATGACACGTATGTTATTTTCAGTTAATACTTTTTCTATTTTACTAAATAATTTCTTTAAAATATTCATACATTAATTAGTGGGCAGATCCTCCTTTATGTCAAGTCCTTGAGAAAATAAAGTAAGTAAAAAGAGGCGTAGTAATTATAGACAGACTTTTCTATTGATTCATTTTTTAAAAAGCTTTTGCATTATTACCTACTTAAAGCAAACAAAATGCAAATAATTCTTAGATGGACAGTTTACTAGACATTCTCATTGGTATAGAATTCAACGTATTTGATTCCTTTAAATTTTTTCATTGGTTTTATTTGGTGTAATTAATTTATAATGTAATACACCATTTTTAACAAAATTGTCATTGTTGTAACAAATGAATAAAGTCATGTACCACCAGTCCAATTTTGAAAGGGATCATAGGCAGTGCACTTATTATCCTATCTATTCAGGAGTCTGAGGCTGGATAATTGTAGGAGCTCAGGATTTAGAGGTAGAGACTAGCTTGGACCAGAAGATTCTGCCTCAAAACAAGACATATCTCTTAAGAAGAGACCTGTAGCCAGCATATATAAGGAATTCAACTAACACAATATGAAAACTTCTGTCTTTTCAATTGTCTTTCTTGATCTTCTGATTGAAGTTAAGATTCCAGTACTCTTTTCATTGAATGCTAGGGTGGGTGGATCTGTCTGTCTGTCTACCTTCCTACCTACCTCTATTTATCTTGGTAGGTTTGATTTGTTAGCATTTTTAACTTTTAAATATTTTTGTGTCTTTTCTTGAGAGGTCTTTGTCTGTAGTTCATTTTATTATAATATGTTTGTCATTTTTTTTTTTCTTAAATCAGGTTAATGCCGGTCTTAGAAAAATGAGCCAAGGAATGTTCCCCCTCTCTTATTATTAGGAAGAGTAAGTAGTAACTTATGAACTGGGAAATAGATTTGTTCCACTCATTTCTCATAACTGAAATAAGTATTTTAATATGTAATAAAGGTAATACTTTTCATATATTTTCCACATGATTATACTAAAAATCAAAACAAAACAAAATGTTATATGCAAGTGGGCTTATGAAAATATTTTTAAAAATCTATATGCAAATTAATTTTATGTATTTGATGTAAAGGTAATAGAGAACTGATATGAATATATTTATGAAAATATATTTCAAGGAGTTAATAATTGTGTTCTTTTGTTTTTGTTCACTTAAAATATTTGATGCAGTTTTTATACATTATCTTTAAACCACATTTTGTTCATTAATTTAATAGGCTTGTCAGTGGTAAATTTTACACTGCTCTGAATTAAGAAAGATACTGATATAGCACAAGAATATCAGATTTCTTTCCAGCAACAAACTATTTCTAAAAAGTGCAGAGGTTGTTACATTGTATCCTTTTTAGATCTGGAGACTAGTAGGTCTATTCCAGCTGCTTAGTCATCAGTTTGACTGGACTTCATTGAATGGCATTTTGTGTGTTGATATGAAGGCCATTATGTCTGTATTCAGAGTACATTGAAAAACTTTAGTGTCTGGATGACAAATACTATTTATTGTCAGAGATAGTATTTGTTAAAGTTGCTTTGGAGGGTTGGAAAATTTGGATTAAATGAGTAAAAATGGTGAACTATGATTATGTGACAAATGTAAAACCCAATTTATGTTTTGCTGTGAAAAATTTTTTCTGATATTTTTAAGAATATAGAAGTTTTTACTTTGCCAAGAGCTATATAAACCCTTTTTATCTTGTCTATGTAGTTTTGAGTACAAGCCACCTGAGGAAAAACTTTATGCCATATAAATCTCCTAGAGTGTTTCTGCTTTGATAAATTCTATGTAGCATTTATTAGAGTAATTAAAATTTAAAATTATCTGAAAATTTCAGTTATATAAGAGAATTTCTTTTTTTTTTCCATTTATTTTTATTTTATTGAAATACAAATGTCAATCAGACAGTTTCAAAACACCTTAACCATACAGAGTCGATGAAATAATACATTGCAAACTGTTTTCATAACGTTTTGGTATTGTACAAGGTGCATACATGATATTATATTTACAGGTTTTTATATAGCTGAATTATATCAAAGGTTCAATAATTATTTACCTAGTGGATGACCATAGCACTAAAAGCTGACATAACATCCTGTCCCACCACCAATAGTGCAGATCCTGCCTCTCATAGAACTATGCAGAAGCACAGCGTTATCTATCCCAACTGTACTGTCTATACACACACAGGATGATTTTTTCTTTCTACAACCCTTCCTTTGTCTACACCTGTCAAAAGTGGGCACTCCGTTGACATTCAACTACCTTAGGTACTTGAACTCGACACCACAATCCAACACAGTCCAGCATTCTGCAACCATAGGGAGTTATTCAAAGAAATTGTCGACCATATCCATTTACAGCTCAGCTTAATATTATGGGCTCACGA
>PVKA01019869.1:0-41309 GCA_004027165.1 Ctenomys sociabilis
TTTTTTTTTTTTTTTTTTTTTTTTTTTTTTTTTTTTTTTTTTTTTTTTTTTTTTTTTTTTTTTTTTTTTTTTTTTTTTTTTTTTTTGTCTTTTTGAGACAGGGTCTCACTACGCAGTTCAGGCTGGCCTTAAGCTCACTTTGTAGCTCAGGCTGGTCTCGAACTCACAACAATCCTCCTGCCTCAGCCTCCCGAGTGAGTCCTTCTTTTACAGGGCCTTATTGACCATATGTTAATATGTGAGCTCTGAGAAATGTATTTGTTCGCTTCAGTAAAGTATCACTTTTACTAAAATAGCTCTTCCAGAGAGGAAGTTGGAAGAAAATTTCCAAAGACAGTCAAACAATCAGGTGTTAACATAGAAGCAACTATGTGACTAAGAAAGTGAAATTTATTCTTAAGATACAAAGAATACTTTGAAAATTGAGCACTCTTTAATATCCATAACTTTAGAATCTACCTGAGAGAATAAAATGAGTGGATTCAAAGCAATTATATTCTAAAACATCCAGATGGAGAATAGGAATTCATAATTTTGTTTTTTGGGTTCAAAGGCTGAATACAACTTTATTTTGTGCAAGGAAGTACTGGGAGAATTTCTAGAAGTACAGAATTTACAAAAGAATGGAAAATAGTAGAAATTTGTCATAGCTAGGAAGAAACCAGTACTTGTGAATATTTTGTAAAAGAGAAAAACATGTTGCCAACAAGTGAAATGTTCAGTTAGCAGAAGGTGCACAGAATTGGAAAAGTGAATTTGGATCCATTTTAGTTATATATGAAATGTGTTTGTGTGTGTGTGTGTGTGTGTGTGTGTGTGTGTGTGTGTGTAACACTGCCAGGTATACAACTAACTCAACCTATATTCAAACTATTAAATTTGCTTGTGTGTGTGTGTGTGTATGGGGGGAAACAAGATAGGAGAGAGAGGAGATGGGAGTGGAGAATAATAGAAGAACACAGGAGAGAAAGAATAGGAAAAGGCAAATATAAGTTGAGTAGAAAGTTTAGTTTAATGGTAATAATGAGAGTCAATTATGAAGTATTCTTAATGGAGAGATACTTATTATTATTATTATATATATTATATTATTATATATTATTATTATGAATTAACCTTGGAAATGATCTTAGATATCCACTATTTCAACTTCTTAATTAAACTAAGTAATTTTTCTGCATTGCGCCAATCTTTAAGGGTTTTCAGTGATGATTCATATTGTTGTACAAGGCAGCACATTCTGTTTGTGGGTAGTTTACATCCTTAGACAGAAACTTTTGTTTCTAAGCCTAAATTTCCCTCCTCATGAGTTCTACTTATTACCTTTGTTTTGCCCTTGGGATTACATTTAATATGCTTGATTATGCATCCACCTCATATTCTGGCTAAATTTCTTCTTTTTCAGGAACATTTTTTCTAGTGCCTTCAATCATCTTTTCCATGGCATGATTCCAACAACTTAACCATCAGGAGCATCATCTTCTAAAAACTCCCAAGACTGACAAAGTTTTTAATGTAGCCTCTCAGAAATGAATAAAGCCTAGCAGATACAGTTTGACCAGTGCTAAGATCTTCACATGGACTGAAGATTGTATTTGTACTTCTCTATTCCCACACTGCAGTTGCTTTTTAGGAAGATACAACACATAATTGACCCATTTCAAAGTGTGATTTCTTGAAAGACACAAATATGTAACATCTTATTGACCAAACAAACATCTCTTCATTATTTTGGACTTTCAAATTTGTGATTTTTCATGAGTGAAAAATTCAGGGAGGTTGGCATGTTAAAAATGTGCCTTTTGAAAAAAGTTTATGTTTACTTACTTCTATTTGAGGAGAGAGGTGAGTGCTGAGTTACAATTACAATCACTAATTCTCACTAGTTGGAGGATCAATTTGTTGGATCAATGAAAGAGATCTAAATCACATTCTTTTTGTGTTGTTTTGTTTTTGATACAAGGTCTTACTATGTAGTTCAGGCTAGCACTTAACTCACTATGTAGCCCTGGTTAACCTTGGACTCTCAGCAATCCTCCTTTCTCATCCTCTCAAATGCTGGGATTCCAGACATGTACCACCACACTTGGCTACATTCTATTTTGTAAAAAAAAATGCTATTTGATGTATAAATAGGAATTGAAAAAAGATTATGATAATGTTTTTAAGGAAAGGACATGCTTGGCTAGCTTTACTGAATAGACACGACTACTAATTAGCAAAACCCTTCTTCGAGCACATTCCTTGGTTAAAATCCTTTAACAAGCCCCCATATTGCTCATTGTTGGGCATTAATTTGCAAGCTTTTTCTCTATACAGCAGAGAGGAAAATACAACATTTTTACTGCACTTACTCTGTATATAAAACTCTCTTCCAAGAACTTTACTTACTCATTGTATTTCCATAACAATCCTAGTGGATGCTGTTGTTAACAACCTCATCTTCTTGCTCTTTCATTATGTAGGAAATTGAGGCATAGAAAGTTTAAACAATTTGTCCATATAGAAATACCTAGTAAATTCAAATCTGGAATTTGGATGTGATCAGTGTGACTTTATGGATGGTGCCCAACAGTGCCTTTAACATCCAAATATTCATCACAAACAGTATAGTAGAATTCATACAATGTCTTATAATATATAGAAAACATTTGCAACATACTAAGTTCAAGGATGATATGTGGTGTTTCTATACAATGGAGTACTACTTAGCTATAAAGAAAGACAAACTTGAACCCTTTACCTGTAAGTGGAATTAGACTTACATGGTATACACATATCAACCTTCTCCAGGTGGTGGCACTGGTTATGAGGTAGGAAATTTCAACATTGATTCTAGTCCCCTTGTGTATTTGGTGCAATCTAGATCTCATAGATGGATATATGTGACATAAAGATGTTGGAAAACTTTTGATTTCATTCATTAGTAAGATGTTTTTATTCCTATACCACAAAAGGAAAATTAGTGGATGAATATGCATTCTATGATTCCTTCTATGAATTGTCAATAACAAGATTAAAATAATGGAAAGAGTATGGTCAATCAAGAAATTTGGATTCTAATTTTAATTCTATAGCTAAGTTTTGAAATGCTGGATATCAGTCTTTGTCTGCATATTTAACATTAAAAAGGATTATATTCTCTCCAGGAGAATAGGAAGCCAGCAATGGAGATGTCAAAAAGGAGGTTTAAAGAATTTCTATGAATGAAGGTATACTGTCAAGACCTGACTGACAATTTTTAATCTGCCTTGGGTTGTGGCTGGAACTGAAAAGCAAAGGGTAAGATCAGTGAAACTCATCCTCTATGAAAAGGATCAAGACTGGGTTCACTCATATTAAAAGACAGGAAGGACAAAAAGAAAAATTTCTAACCAATAAAGTTAATTTCATGTGAAATGGCATCTGTGCAAAATAAATTGGATGAGCAGTTTATAGTATATTTCCCATAATAATCCGGTTTGTCTTGAAACATTGAGCTTTTTTAAACAAATTTTACTGCCTGGTCTCTGGCTTTGTGGTTCCATCATGCTCAAGTAAAACTGCTGACAACTTGTTTTCTGGTTCCACTGGCAGAATTACTGTTTTGAAATTGAAGTGATAAATGGTTGGGTATGGTGAAATGGCTGAGCTCTGAATTATATAGCTATATTCTATGTTTCTCTTTAATGCACATATTTTTATTTCCAGGCATATTTTACTTTATCAGAAGTGAACAGTGTGTAATAATCACAACCAATTGGTCAATTATATGGGTTTTGGTCCTAATAATCACAAAAGGATACGTTCTAACTTAGGCTGCTCTTCATTATATGCAAGGGCTTTAAAGATGTCAACTCTAAAGAGAAAATTCCATTTACATTTTATATGGGACAAACCCAGGTGTGGTGAATATTTTTTTCATTTAGTTTTTCCAGGACTTTTGAGAACAGCTGATGAGGACTTTCTCCACACACATTGCCAAAGATAGTGCTAGAGACCTGAAAAGATTCACTTTGATCTGAAGGTAGTTTGGCAATTGAACACTAGCTGATAAACAAAACCAATTCCCCATACCTAAGCTTATTCCTTTGACACCTTATTTTAAAAACCTAAACTTTTCATCTTTACTGGCTAAATAATATTATATACATGACTAGTATTTGTGTCAAGGAATGTTGTATATATTAACAAAATTAATTGTTAAATTAAGCTTACATGTATCTTGTGGCTCCTGAGTCCTCTCTGCTTATTGACATCTAATTCCCAGTCACATCTTCAGCATATTTTCAGCACTCCACATGAGCATAGCATTTGCATGAAATTCTGATTCTTCATATTTTCACTCTCTATCTCTTTATATCATTATTAAAACTTGCCCATTATTTGCATCATAATTGTAAGCTTCTGTAGTCTATGGTACAACTGTCACTTGAACAAGTCACTTAGGTTTTTCATAAGTAAACTTAAATGATTAAATCTATTAGAAGGCCTTGAAGTCAACATCCAACTTTAAGATGGCATAAAGTGATATCTACTAATGTGTTATTTAGTAAAAGTGTTTATTTTCCTCATAGAGAAGCTTGGTAGAATCATAAAGGCTAGATTGTGACAATGCACTAGGAAAAATATGATTTCATTTAATGAAAATTATTTGAGGACACTGATGAAAGGAATTTTAGGAAAGTTTTCATGAAAAAAGGGGGAAAAGGAAGAACAGCAACAAAAACAACCACAGGAAAAAAAAAAAAAAAAAAAAAAAAAAAACACAAAGAAACCTCCAGTCAAGCATGGTAGCACACCTGTGTAAGCCCGGGATTTGGGAGGCTGAAGCAGAAGTATAGCTCTGAGTTCCAGGGCAATGTGGACTACAAGGTGAGTTTCAGGTCAGTGTAAGTTACACAGCCACAATTTGCCTCAATTCTCTTAAAAATAAAAACCATGTTCCACATAAATTAGATGCCTTCTCAGAAAATCTCATCTTGAAGCAGAGCTCATGTAGTACACTATCATAAATTTTCTTAATCATATTTGGGACATTTAAAATTTCTACAAGAGTCCAGCTTTCTTTTAAAAGATTTCTTTTAAAAAAAAGAGTCTATGGTAGATTTTTATTTTCATTTTTCCCCCCTTTGGCCTCTCTTTCTTTTAAAATGAAGAACAAAATGACAAATCCAAATTTGAGACAGCTGGATGTTTCCCATCATGAGGCTTAAACATCTGCATTTTTTCACTTCTCATCCAGATGTTTTGGTCTTGCGTAAACCTAGCTAAAGTGAATCAGAATATCAAGCAAATGTCTGGGGACTTTGATTAGCATGGACAGCAAATCTGAATAATCCATGTTCTGAGAGTCCTGTTTTGTGTCTAGCTCAGAACACATTAGTAATGAGGTCAAAGTTACTGTAGGCTTGTTGCTTGTATGGGCCAGTGAGCTCTGGTCTGCTCCGTGACCACAGAATTCACCTCACACTTCAGCCAGCTGTCTAGAAAATGAGTGTAATGATCATACAGGCAGTCACCTCAGAAACTCAACAGTGAATTTCTACCAGTTGGAAATTGAAACAAAATTATATTTTTCATGAATGGTAGGTCAATTGAGAAAATTTTATTTAAGACAATAATTGTAAGTCACTGCTGTATAGCTCTTATTGGGTGCCAAACACTACTCTAAGTACTTTCCGAACATTAATTCACAGTATTCACTACAAATCTATACATGTTATTATCGTTATCTTATGAATGAAGAAATTGAGTCAAAGAATTCAGGGATTTGCCTCAGATATATGGCTGGCATTATTTTGTTTTCTAAGCATTTTCCCACATCCTCTGTATCAAGAAGGTTGAGGACTCAATGTGTTACTGACCTGGAAAATATATCAAAAGAGCACAAAGCCTTGGATATTTCTGTATGCTGAGATCATTGGTGAAACCACTATTAGAGCACAACATGTGCTCAGTAAATTAATATAATCCCTATTTTTCCACCCCAAATGATAAACCCACTGCCAAAAACAATAGCAAGTTTTTGTTGTCAGTAAGTTGGCTTATAATGTATATATCTTGGGAAAAGGATGATGTGGCTGGAAATTATGACTATATGTGGGTCATCTCACAGGACTAAAATATCAATACTCAGAGGGATAATGATTTGTGTGACCAGAAGAATGCTTAAAATTCTTTTACCTCTAACAAACTGACATAAAATTCTAGCTCTGGAAAAGATACTGTAACACATCAGTTCACATACTTCTGATTGCAAACATTTAAATTTGCAAGCAAAAGTATTCAGCAAAATTTAACAAATTAAGTTAGTAAACCGAGGTACCACTATATACCAATAACCTAATTCATTTTTCTTTTCTGTTTTTAAAATTTCAAATAATAAAATTTATCAGTAGAAGCCACTGAAAAGCTATCTTCCATCCATCACCTATCTATTATCTATCTACTTATCTCTATCATCTATCTATCTAATTATCTATTTATCTATCATCTGTGTATCATCTAGCTATCCACCTATTTGTCTATATTTACCTTTTATTTCTGTGAAATTGAACTGAAAACTGGCTTGGAACTTGGAAATTTTTGTTTCAAGTGCCTGAGAAACTGGAATTATAAGTGTGTGCCACAACACTCTGCTATGTTATAGTTTTGAAAGACTCTAGGAATTGAAACTTCACTAATGTTCCCAAGTGCACTTGTCAATTGAATCAAGAGATATAAAGTGAACACTTACTAAGGAACAGTTGTTTCATTGTTGCTCAGAATATAGCAGGTAAAAACATGTAGGACACATCAGTAACTCTTAATATACTGTTCTTTTCTGCTTTAGAAAGATAAAAGATTTTCTTTCTGTACATTGTTTCCTGCCTATATTTTATTTCATATGTGAGTTTTATGGGAAAAACAAATTTTCCCCATTTGAGTAATGAAGACTATATTTGTTAAATTCCATTTTCTTTTCTTCTTGTTCAACTATATACTTTTACTCTACAGCTAAGTTTTCCTCATTTAGAATGTGCATGCTGGGCCAGGGACTTACCTCGGCTGCATAAATGTCTGTCTGGAAAATACAAAGTCCTCAGTTTGTTCCCCAGTTCCAAAAGGGGGTAAAAAGGAATTGGAGTACTTTTTTTCTTTTTAAACTGGGGAACCTGGAATTAAATTCAGAACCTTGCACTAGCTGGGTAGGCACTGAGTTGCTGAGCTATATTCCTGTCTCTGTGAGTGCTTTTTATGAGCCATCTTCCAACCTCCATCATCTCTTTCTTAACCCATCTAGTAATAAATAAAGAGGTCTCTTTGGATATAGATGAAAGAAAAGCAGAAGAGTAGGTTATTTCTGAATATCTCTTTTTGAAGTCCCACTCATTAGATTGTTATGTGTTAATATGTTAAATTGGAAATATTTTTAAAGGATGCCATTAACAGTACATTCATATCCTGATGAATACAATGGCCTGTATGGAATTTTCTGCAAAATCTTAAACATGGTAATTAGCCATTTTGGTTTCAAGATTGGTGAAAATTGTGTGTCAGCCTCACCAAGTTTCCAATTATTTTCCTTGTTCATCAAAGGAAAACTCTCTACACTACCTCCTTTTAACACTGACACATTTTAGCATAACCCTGCTGTTCTTTGCTGACCCTACCTAGCTGCTGAGTTTTAGAACTGGTTACAAATAATTCCAATTCATTCCTCTTGAAGTTTCCACCATTATCATTCAATCAGCCACTTCAATGTCTTCATTGTTAAGACCATGATTTTTTTCCAATATTTTCTTCTTTTGGAATTTCAGATTATAAGCAGCAGAGTGAAAGTAGTTATTTGTTTCTAAACCACATTTACAGAAACATCTTGCCTTTCCTGAAACCTTTTCCCCTCTAAGTACTTCATGGGATTGTTCAGAAGCAAATATACGTACCACTGTGTTTATTCTTCATTTTTCTGACAATATAAGGCTACTTCTTTAACATAGGTAGAATCCTCTTCCAACATTCTTTTGATAAAACTGAAATTTCTAAACCTTGTTGATTTTGTTAACATTGTTTCTTTTTATCTTTTAATTTTGCAAAAATTACAGCATCTTTTTTATCTCTTTCTCCATAGAGTCACCTATTGTTTTGTTTTGTTTTGTTTTGTTGCAAGAGGATCCTGGTCACAATCATAGTTCTATCTCTCATTATCTGGTAATTGAACTGCTGAACTCTAAGCTTGTCTCTCTGCCTCCATTTTTACCCTTTACCTAACTTTTTCTACATCTCCTCTCAAATGAATGTTCCAGCATACTTTCTCATTTCCTAGACTTTCTTTTTTCTTTGCTCTTTCTTTCTTTCTTCTTTCTTCTTTCTCTTTCTTTCTTTCTTTCTTTCTTTCTTTCTTTCTTTCTTTCTTTCTTTCTTTCTTTCTTCTTCCTTCCTTCCTTCCTTCTTTCTTTCTCTCTCTCTTCTTTCTTTCTTCTTCTTTCTCTTTCTTTTCTCTTTCTTTCTTTCCTCTTTCTCATTTTAATTTATGTACTTGGTACATGGTCTCACTACATAGCTTGGACTTATAGTGATCCTCCAGTTTTGAGCCTCCCCAGTGCTGGGAATGCAGGCGTGTGCCACCATGCCCAGACTCAGTTGCTAGCTCAGCGTACTCAGGGGCCGAGCCAGCATGGTAAGTGGTTCCTGGTACAGGGGTTGGAATCCGGGTTCCTATCCTTGCCTAAGCAGGCACTTAGTCTGCTGAGCTATCTTGCCAGCCCCTAGACTTGTTTCTTATGGTGTCTTCACACAGATTTCCACATTTGCCAGATAAATGTGCTTGCTATGAGGTAACTAGAACTTGCTGTGTGTGTCTTCTTATGTGTTGTTCTCCACTTTGGGGAAATTCTTTGTCACTGTTTTCTTTGTTCCAAACATTTTCTGTCAATTTAGATCTCAAAGGCCCTACCTTCTTATCTACACAATGTGTTCAATATTACTTTTTGTACACTAGAATGTGCTTTGGGAAAACCCCTTTTTATCATAGAATGTGTAACCTATGATAATTTGTTTCTACTTTAAGCAATTATATTTCGTGAACTGACTAATACAGAGTAGACACTCATGATTCACTTTATTTTATTTATTTATATTTTTATTCACTTTATTATGATCTAGAAAAGATGTAATTGAGGAAATAGCAGTGAACATTTGGGAAAACAAGTTTGGGTGAGTATAGGTGATTTTATGTTTCAGTTTCATGGTAATGAAAGTAGACTGTTGATGCTTTCATAATACTTCACCTTAAGAAATCCACCTTTAAAAGTATGCTTAAATGGAGTAACACAATAAAAAATTTGTTATACTTGTGTCAGAACTCACTATTTCAGTGTTTTTCTAGATTTTCAAAATCCATTTCCATGAAAAGTTGGAAAGAAAAAGGTATTCACACTGCAGAAGCAACTGGAAGAATGTTTTGGGTTCTAGACTAATTTGATACTTTCAGTACTTAAAATGGGTAAGTTGTATATGAAAACAATTGGAGTGAATGATTACGTCTTCATTGAACTATCCCATGCATTCATCAGAGAGTCATAATTCTCAAAATTATGACTTCTTATTAGACATTTTAGAACAGAAATGAATGAATAATGGAGAAACTAGAGCCAGGCAATTCCTAATGTTGCATTCTATCCCCAGAAAGAGCAACAGCCATTGCAAGTACTCAAACTTACCTGCTCACTGTAGAACTATTTTCTATTTAATCATGTTTTATCACTTTATTACCATACCTTGTTAAATGAATGCAAAGGGTGTAACAATTATGTGTACAAATTTCAGGACATTTCCTTTGGTCATTAATTTTCCAGAAAACATTTTGTAAAATGCAAATAATTTATTTAAAGTAAAATATAAAATACAAGAAATGTTTTAAACCAGCAGTTCCATATTCTTGTAAACCCTTCAAACACTACATGAGTAAATGGCATCTCTGTTCCTTTCTTGCCAGAAATCTCTCATTTGTCACATTTTCCTGTTAGAGAAGTAATCCTTAAGACAGTACTCATTTCACTCTTCTTTGAACTATGGCATAAACTCTTTCATAAATGAATTGTTTCTACCTCTCATTGTACCCTGGTTCCTCTTTTAAGCCCCACAATTTTAATAGTTCATCCTTAACTAGAGTACCCACTTTTCCCATAATACTGCCTTGGGTTTACGCCTTACCAAATGACTTAAAGTATCTTTATACTCATAGTTTTGAATCTGAAAGCAAAACAGACTTGGTTCTAATTCAACTGAGGCATACAGAAAGCAAAGAGGGGCATCTTTTTAATTTCAGGAAGCATACAGCTATATTTCAGAGTGTCTATGGATAGATTGGAGTTCATACATTATTAAATTTGCCAGATTTCATATTTTGTCAAATTAAACCCATGTACAAGTTGATCCACCTTCTTGGTCATTACTTGTTCTCAAGATAGTCTCCAACTCTTTTGTAGTATTAAGTTTTGATTTTGTGAATTATTCATGTCCTAATTTCTGATACTTTTAGACAACTTCACCTTAAGAAGTCTACCTTTAAAGATATGCTTAAATGGAGTAGCACAATAGAAAATTTGTTATACTGGTGTCAGAACTAGCTATTTCAGTGTTTTTCTAGATTTCCAAAATCCAGTTCCATGAAAAGTTGGAAAGAAAAGATATTCACACTGCAGAAGCAACTGGAAGAATGTTTTGGGTTCGAGACTAAGTACTTATTATATAAGTCTATGGTCTACTTGTTAAAATTATCAGATGAAAATGAAATTTTAAAATTTTCATATAGAAATAAATTTTATAGATATAACATGCATTAGTTCCTGAAAATGGTAAAAAAGATTTCTTGTCAAGTTCCCCAGCACAAGTGTGAATACTCTGTTTTTGAGTACCTACTACTAGTGAAAGGACACACTGTGGCCAGCCAACTCAAATTGCTACCCACGTTTAATCATTGTAAATAAAGGAAGCAGAGAGACCCATGTTATATTTTCAGAACTGGCATGCTTAATTCAGAGCTTTAGTTAAAATTACTACTAAACATTCTGTTTGAATTAATCTAAATTTCTGTGAAAAATAGTAAAAATTATAATTGGCCATTTCATGCAGATTATTAACTTAGTAATTCTATACACCAGAGTACATACAGCTTTACAACACTTGGAAAACAGTTTAGCATGGTGAATTTTCATTTTGAAATATCTATCATTTTTACAGAAGCAAAATCTTCTTTCTCTGTGAAAAAAACAACATCTATGAAACACCTACATATTTTGAACAGGACTTTTCAAATAACCAACTAGTTGTCCCATTGTGAAACGAATATAGATCGCCACTAATTATTCACATATTGTTGGTATACATTGCATTTTCTGAAGGACTATGTATAGAATAGCAACAAAGAAGCAAGTACTTTAAATACAACTCATGGATCACAAAGAATAAATAGTGGAAAGAGTTTGTGAGAAATAATTTAAGCATATTATCTACTATTCTCTTATACATTTGAGTTCTACAATTACAAGAGTTGAGAGAATTCTAAATTTTTATACATTGTGTACATTTGTCCTTGTATATATGTGCCCCACAATCTTGATTTACGAACCATTTGCAAGTTCCCAAATCAATCTTGAGAAACAGTTGACTCCCACAGGCATGTAGGTGGAAAGCACACCAAATTTGATTAATTGGAAATAATATAAAGTGTTAATCCACAATAGGTACTAGAATAGGGGCACATTCCTTAAAGCAGAGATTTTTCTGGTATAGTTAAGTCACAGTCATTATTTGAGGGTGGATAAGTCCAGTCTGTCAAATATGTTCTTTGAAGCACCAGGGATAGATATGTTAGTACAGGAGCCTTGGATACATGGACAAGCATATTCTGTATATGTACAGAATAGTGTATTTCACAATTACATTACATTGAGAATCCCTGCATTTGCTGTTCTATCACTAGTAAATGAATCATTTAGCACTTCATTAGGTGAGCATTGTTGTAGTACTTCTTTTCAATTGCTGACATTTGTAGTCGGTACACACTTATTAAATCCAGACTGCAGTGATGCTGAAATACAAGTGGAAAGCTGCCCACATCTTCATATAGAACCTATAGCAGGTCAAGGATCACTGGGAGAAGAAAAGATATCTGAATGTGAGTTAGTCAGAACACAATAAAATGTGCACTTTAAGATGTGTTTTCAAAGTTGTAAAATTTTGCTATAAGCCAGAAAGCCATAAGGGCTGTTCAAAACTACTCTAAAAGAATCTGCAGCCTCTCTTTTAAGTTTCTTAAGGGCTGCACATTGATTACCTACATACCAGGGTGCCTACAAGAGATGTGCTTGTTTAACAACCTAAAAGCTGCTATTATTGATTTAGTCTGCAGAAATTGTCCATTATGGTGAAGAAGTTCTAAACATTTAAATCACATTTTTTTTTTCTCAACTGATCTTCTAAAAACAGTCTTCTATTTGGAGTCCCTCGACATTTTTTTCTTTATAATCCCCAACTCTTCAGTTACTCTATAGATTTTTCTTCTCTGTCACTTATCTTGCAGTTTGAATTTTCAGATTCTGTTAAAGCCTTTAAGTTTTCTCAATTCAAATATTATGTAAATACAGAAATAGTCATAGATATAGGAAACATATTTCACCATGAAAGGTTGAAATCCATGTAGTATTATGAAACCTTCACTAAAACAACACACTTTTAAAATTTTCCTCTGCAGGAAGAAGTTAAAACTGTACATTGGTTAAAGGTGCCACATTACAAAAGCATGTCCTTCTGTCCCTATTCACTATTTTGGAAATGTAAAGAAAAACATTTAAGTACAAAAGCATTTCTTATGACTTTTAAAACTTTCTCAGTACTTCAGTGTTAGTAAGTATACTTTTTGCTTGATTTAGCAGAAATTCTCTATGCTCACATAGGAGTTCAGTTTTTTTTTACTACCAGATGTCACTAGTAAAGCTAAGCTCTTTGGATGACACAGGTAGCAGGGAATTATTCCTAGGAAATTCTGGTTTATCATTCCCGGGTTTAATAAAGGGTTGTTGTCCATTGAGTAGTGTCAGAGGCAAGTTACAGTAAGTGTGGTGGTTGCCTAGGGAAGACAGTGGCAATATGCTCGTTGGCATGTCGTGTTTATATCCTCGGCAACAGTGCCTCATTTGCACTGAATCTGAATGGTGGAAATCTGGGAGATCAGCTTGAGAGGGCACCAGAGTGGCAGAGGTACTGGTCATGGCAACTGAGGGTACAGGCTGGATTTCTCCAAAAAGTCCTTGTTCTGCAGAGTCCAGAACATGACACCGAGATAGCATTTCTTTTTTCTTGATGGGCATTTCATATACTAAGTGCTTCCAAAATTTAGAATTTAATTTGCTGCTTTTGGGTCCTTTCCACTTGATCTGAGATAGAAGTTTGATGCTGCGCTTTAGTGATTCTACTTCCTGGCAATTCAGCTTTCCTTTTAATTCTGTACACTCAATCATAATTACTTTGATTTCTCCACTGACTAGCATGTTATGAAGTCTGCTTTCCAGCTCAAATACACTCCATCCTCGTCTGAGAATATAGTCTGGAGTTAGCAGGATAATAAGTCTTCTGCTTTGCTCAACACATCTTGTGAGATCTTCAGTGTATGCTATAAATCACAGAAAGAGAGAAAGAGTAAAACAAAGACATTGCCAGCCGTTATAGCATCAGGTTTGCACTCTAGTATAGCAAAGATTCAGTCTTTTATTAAAAGTCTGTCCAGTTTTTCTTATATGGCACTTTGAAAAAGCCATTTAAAAATTAAATTAATAAACAACTGTTTAATTTGTTATTTTATCTCCTCCTAGCATTACTTACAGTGTCCTCTTGACCAACACAAATTTTTGCTTTTTCAGAGCCTTGGTATATTTCAGTGATTCTTTATTTAGTCACTTAATTCAAGGCAGGCTCCAAGGCTAACACTTTAAGTAAACAAGCAATCATGGAGTCAATGAAGAGATAATTTGATCATTCTAATAATTATGAGGTTACTGCGCTTTTGGATTTGGCTTGCTTTTCCTCCATCTTTTCTATCCTTACATTAATAACATTGATTTTCATAGACAATTAATAACTATGGATTTTATTTTTATTGTTGATTTTAACTGACAAATGATAACTGTATATATAGCTTCTCATTTGTAACTACTAAACAAGTAGGAAAGATACGTGTACAAATCTTATGTGATACAGAAATGGTAACAAATCTCTGCTGGAATAATAGGATGGTTTGCAGGATATCTTCTCATTTGCAACTTTGGGCTCTTTTGCCTTTCACATTGAGAGGTAGCGAAATAGTGTATACCCATGAGTTTAACTTGAACCAGCTGCTTTCTGTTCCCAAGAAAAGTGAAGTGTAGCTTTGGAGATGGGGGATGGCATGGAATGAATGATGAAGGAGGAGACAGAGTTGAACAACTGAGAAGCAAGTCTTTGCTCTGCATTGTGGAGCAATTCTGAAAGTGAAATAAATATGTTATGGCATTTTCATGGTAGAGAAACACTCAACTAACCCTAGGTTTGTTTATCCCATAGAATAATCCTTTTGCAATTATGATTCCCAAGTCTTAACTGCCAAAAGAGGAAATGCACACAAGTGTTAACAAATGGAGACTTGGACACAGATGCTACACCAGAAATCTATCTTTACTACGCAGAGTGCAAGGCCTTGTCTAATGTACAGTACCCTCTAGCAAAAGCAGTGCTTACAGAAGCAAAGCCAACATTTGTTGCTGTAAATCTGCCTAGGGTTACAGACTGCTTTCAGGAAGTCACATTCAGGATACAGTGTCAGGACACCAAACAGTCCAGTACAAACCATTAGAAAAGAGAAACCGTTTTACAGATTCATATTTTACAGATAATCTCTCTTTTCCAGGTTTTTAGTTCTACCATTTGGCAGCAAAAAGGAAAACAACAACAACAAAAACTTTCACAGGTGAAAGTGAACAAACTTCTACATACCCTTTAGATAAACAAAACCATTTTAAGGTGATACACATAGAATCCCCCATTTAACAATTTGTCCTTTAGGCTGTTTTGGTTTTGACTTAACACATTGCAGGACTTTCCGTGTAGTAGTTTTAACAGCTGTATCTGAGGGGATAAGGCAGTTAGTTCCTTGATCATAATGGAGCCTTGTTTTATTTCAGAAATTATATACTCAGGGAAGAATAATCAGAAATTCAATCTGAAGGAAAAAAACACACAACAACAACAAAACACAACACAAGTAGCCACAGGGAAGTTTTTCTCTCTGTAATTATCATTTAGATAACTGGTGAAAGAGAACGGAAGGAAAAGTACAAAGTTTCAATAGAGTGGAAGACTCTTCATTTTCTTCCTTTCTTTCTGCTCCCAAAAAGAAAGAAGTTATGTGGGAAGCTTCATCATTAGAAGTTGAATCTGTAAGATATAGTAAAATAAACTATCATGCATCTTTCGCATTTTTTACCTCTTCTCCAAAACAAAACAAATCCCATGCTCAGAATCATGATATCAGTGCAGAAGTCCATGAGAATACCATTTTACCAGGTGAATTATGGACTCTGTTAATTTTATGGAAATAATGTTTACCAAATAATTTACCAACTGTTTACTTTGACTATTACTCTTCCTTTATTAATTGAAGATTGTAATTTAATGTCAAACACAGTGTTTCTGAACAAACTTTGTCAAGAGACACACAGAACATACTTCTCCAAACAACACAATTTCTCTGTATTGGCATGTAATCTAAATGCACTTTTAAAATATACTTTTAAAATAAAAAGTGTATCTGTACATGGCTACATACACTTAAAAATTATTTATAAGTTATACACATACATATTACTTACTATGTTGACCCATGGTAGGATTTGCCTCTACTAACTTCTTTTTGGGATGGGGAAGGGAACACTGTAGCATATATATTTTTCCTATTAGTACAGTTTTACTACTTCACCCATCTATTATATTATGCCCTTTTGACATCTAAACACAGTGCAAAATTTCAGTTTGTTGGAGCTTCTTAGAAACTTCTTAGGCAGAATTTACATTTCCTCTCAGAAGGAATGCCTGTCATGACAGATCCCACTATGCTCAGCTGCACAAGATGTGGGTATTGAAGAGAACCCTGGTGAGAAGGGTTGGTCTCTGTCTCCTGAATATGACACTGGTTGTGCTTATCCTGGCAAAACCTAGTGGAGAGTTGAGGCAACCATCCAGACAATTCCGGTTGAAAACCTGCTATGGACAAAAAAGAAATTTAAATTATCCTGGTTTGCCCTACATATACATTAATCACATGCACTTCAGTCAGTCAGTACATCAAAAATTTCCCTGGGTAGACACAGCCTAAGGATCCCAAAGAAAACATAAGCAATTTGCTTAGGCCTTGAATCTTGTGGTCCATTTCACTTGGTGAAAAACCAAGTAGGAGTTTTCAGATGTAGAGCCCACATTTCACTTCTTGGGACGGCGATCAGTGGCTGGGCAACAATTTAAGGGTTTGAAAGCAGCTGGGGAGATGCCTCTACGAGCCTGCTGCTTCTAAGGAAAAGGAGAGACTGTTCCCCAGGTTTCATATTCTGACTCCCTCCTCTATTTTCTCCTTTCCATTCATTCTCTTTATTTTTCCTTCTCCCCCCATTTTTATGTATTTGGTACAGAGTCTCACATTGCAGCTTACACTCATGGTGATCCTCCTGTTTTCAGCCTCCCCAGTGCTGGGATTACAGGTGTGTGCCACCATGCAGGGACTTGATGGCCAGCTGAGCACATTTGGGGGTAGGGTCAACATGGCATGTGGTGCCTGGGATTGAACTCTAGTTCCTTTGCTTGCCTAAGCAGGCACTTAGTTCACTGAACTGAATCCTCAGCACCGTTTCCTTTTTTAAAAAAAATTATTTATTTGTTACATGGTATTTCTAGGCAGCTGGGACTCCCAGTGACAGATCCTCTTGTTTTTAGCCTTCCTAGTGCTGTGATTACAGGCATGCCCCACTACACCCAGTTTCTGTGACAAACAAGGCCCATCAAGGGTTCTGGGGACCGCATAGCATGTGGTACTGGGGATGGAACTCAGATGATTGTGCTTGCCAGGCAGGTGCTTAGAGCAATAAACTGTCTCCCCAGCCCTACCTTTGCCTTTGTTTTTTTTTTTTTTAAATTCTTTTTCTTTTATCCCTGCCTTTGCTATTTCTCTTGCTCTTTTTTGGCATTTCTGTTTTCCTCTCCTTTTTTCTCTCTCATGTCCTTTTTACTCTCTCCTTTAAGTCTTTCTTGTACTCATTTTATTTTCTTTGAGAAAAAAACAATAATTTAAGGATGATGAAAAGTATAACTAAATAACAAAGAAACAAAACTAGTAACATTCACTTTTTTACTTGCTAATCTTTAGTCAGGGAATTGTTACTGGGTACATGAATTAAGCACCCAAATTTATCCCCCTTACTTAGGGGCTTCATAAGTATTCGATAACTGTGACTTGGAGCCTGATTCATTAAGGCCTGTATAATGTTTTTATGTGCCCCTTGAGGTAAAAGTGATATACCTTTTCTTCAAAATTGTTTGAAAAATGTGATAAATAAGAATATGAAGCAATAGAGATTATATGGGTAACATAAACTCTGAAGTATTTACTATTTGGATCATTACAGAAAAGGCTTTCTATCTTTGAATTAGAAACCAAACAGGGCGATTATGTTTGGAAAAATTCCAAATAAGCTAAGCAGAAACAAATATCAAGTTAAGACATTGTAGGTCCATGGTGTAGTCTCTGACAGGCAATAGGATTTGCTCTGGTAAGGCTGTGGTTTTGTGGAAGATGTTTTAGAAACCTTCAGAAAATGTTTTCAAATGCTTGTTACCACAGAGAAATAATAAAGAAACCCTTTTTAAAAAAATTCCCTAAATCCACAGAGTGTATTCTGTTCACTAAATCTTGCCTTGACTTGTTCAAATTTAGCAACTAAGTAGCAAGGAACCTTTAAAAGTCTTTTCCACATAAAATACCATGTATTTCTCAAATGAAGGTCAACAAGTCATTTATTTGTAAATTTTGGTTTCAAGTAACTTTTGGTGATAGGAAAGGCCAAGAGGCCTGTTTCTCACGAACTTCTTTTTCTCTAGGTAAGTCTATGAGACCACATCAGAGTAGGAGACAGGAAACAAAACCAATTATATTTAACCTGTGAATTTTCACAATCAAGTAAAGAAAAAAAAACCCATGAATATAGTCTTGATAAGGGTGATTAACCTGACACAAATTATTCACATTGTAAATGAAAAATATAAGGAAAAATTTCCTTTTGTCTGTGCTAAGAGTTGGCAGAGAGTTATCAATACATCTTGAAGAAACTACGTTGTCAAGAAACCCTCTTTGGGATGTGAAGAAATGAGGAAAAGTCATGCCAACAGCATTAATATTGGCAGGAAACAATGAAATTGACAACTTAAACGCTAATAAAATGAAAGTAAACTTAATTTTAAAATCTTGTACAGAAAGTGTTGTGTAAAGAAAAATTCTAGTGCACTTAAGGAATGATCGGATTTAGAATAGTGACTTGAATTGTACCCTTTATTAGCAATGAAAAGAACAAGTTGAAGGAAGAAATGGAAAATAGAAGCAGGAAAATAGCAGCCTAAAGAAATTGTTTCTAATGGGACATACACACTTTTCCTAAAGAACTCAGTACTACTCTCTTCTCAGTCTATGAGTCTTCTGGAAAAAGAGAAAGAAAGTCAAAAATTCTATATTCATGAACTTTTTGTGGTCTGGCTATCGACTACTGGCAATTTGATTTCTTAAACTAATCAATTAGTTCCTTCTCATTTGTTTTCCGTTGGCCCTTCCATTTATATCAAGGTTATTATTAAGGGTAAAGAACACATTTTTTAAAAGGTTTAAATGACAAAAATATAAGCTGTAGGGCCAGGGAGATGGTTCAGTGCCCTGAGTTCAATCCCCAGCTCCACAAAAAGACATATATGTGTGTATGTATATATATATATATATATATATATATATATATATATATATATATATGCTGTAGACAAAGTACAATTTATTATGGTATGCTGTCTGATTCAAATAACAGAATAGTAGTAGGGTTTGATATGCTTAAATGTAAAGATATATAAAACAGCAATTCATTAAAGAGACACTTTATTAGGATGAGACAGAACACATGAAAACAGATTATATGCTATTAATTTCTGATGAACATCAGCTAATTGATAGTTATCAATAATATAAAAATATATGTTGATTGTTCAAGATTTAAAATTAAACCTGTATGTTTTCATATATTAAAGAAAATATGTTTTCTCATTTGGGAAAATTATTACAAAGATAATAATTTTTGGTACATTTAGAGGTTTATGGTGATGCATTTTCAGTTATACTTATTTTTTTTTTATACCAGTGATTGAACTCAGGACCTTGCACTTGATAGACAGCTGATTACGCTGCTTAGCTATTTCCACAGCCCTGGTGCTGTGTTTTATAATGTGGTCTCACTGAAAATATTTGGATTTATATGATGATATTAATACTAACCTGGTAGAAGTGCAACAATGAATAGTGTTGCTAAGCTTTTGAGGCAACTTCTGCCAAGTAAAATTCTGCTTTATCTTCCTTAGAGCCAAGTCAGCACAATTTTTACTTAGCTAAGTGAGTGTGATTACATACTTCCTATGCCTGATGTTTGATCTGCAAAAACTTCCCTTTTTACTCCTCTATGAAGTCCTTGAACTTACAATTTCCAGCTCGGTTTTAGGTGAGATTATTTTTCTCTATTGACTAGAATGATGATCCAAGTTAATTCTGATTAATGAGTCTATCAACATTTAATCTGTACTTGTTGAAACCTGATGTATCCAGGAAACATTGATTTACCCCTCTGACTTCTGAGACTATATTCTTTATTTTTAAAATCCTTTATTTATTTATTTATTGGATATAAAGGGTCTTGCAACACAGTTCCGACTCATATTGACCCTCCTGTGAGACTATATTTTTGTTAATGAGCCCTTTACCTTCTTAGTATTTCACTTGTGAGTGCTTGAAAAAATACTATGGTGGGGAAAGGCCACCTTGGAATCTGTTCACATATTTAATCTTCCTTTTCTATCTCCAAACAGAGAGAAGTGAATAATGGGAATACATCCAGAGCATATTCAAAAAATTTAAAGCAAAAAATAGCAAAGAAAGAGTCTAAAAATGTCCTGTTTGTCTCCCCCACCTCACTAAAAAGAAAAAAAACTGATGTAAATAAGTCTCACCAGTGCCACCTTGCCACATATGGATTGAAGGTACTTACTGTAAGCATTCACTGTGTTAACTTCAGTGCTTAAAACAACACTGTCCTGTTTCTCTAATTTCTTTGTTTTGATTTGCTTTTAAAGTACCTATTCTGTGAACTGCAAATATATGTACCATTAAAATTTGACAAAATGTAATCTAAACTGTATCTTAAATTTTAATGAGAAAACTAGTCTATTTACATTAGTATATTTCTGAGCATGCTGGGGTATAGTTCCCTCCCTCTAGACTCTCACATAAAAGGGACACTGGACATATCTAATTGTATTACATGTGAGTAAATTTCACACAATGTGTTAAATTTCCATAGCTGTACATATCATTGCTGCCTTGAACTTTTTAGGTCACAGACATTAGATTGCCTGGAAAAGGATTTTATTACTCCCCAAGGACAACTTAACTTGAATGGCAGACAATCTGTTCAGCTATTAGAGGAACTATTGGCAATGAGACTTACAAACCCATGTACATAAATGTCTTTTGCATGCCTCACTTCAGATGTGACTAGGGATCATCTGACACCAGATGTATTCTCCAGTTATTTGTCATTTCATTGTCAGCATGGCTAGCCCTAAGCATTAAAGAACTAAAGATTAGATTGGTGAGGAAAGTCTAGCAAATGTGATCAGACATTTTAAATTTTCTCCTTAAATTACTGAAGGAGTCCCAGGAGTCTTGAGTGAGAGAAACTCACGGAAAATTGAGCATGAAAACAAATGGAAAGACAATTTGATACTTGAGGTCAAATTTATAGACATAATTTCAATAGACATGGTTCATCATCTACATTCATGAAGGTATTTTTAGTTCATTAGTGTTTTTATCTGGTGCAGTCATGCATAGTTAACTCATTCAGAGATCGTTATGATCTTATGAAGAAAAAGAAAACCTACGGTAAAAATCTGTGACAGTATTTTCTCTTCAACTTCACATAGACATTTATAGCCTTGTGTAAGACTTCAGGTGGAACGGACTCAAAATATAATATAACTATTGTACATTCACTTTTACTTGCTTTCTTTTAAAGGGGAATAAAAACTACAGCATTGGATTGTTTCTACTTTTATTTTTAGAATATTGTTTTCTGTATCTGACCTGGAGCCCTCAGCCTGAAGCTATTGAGCTTTTTATACTTTTATGTTTTTTAACCTCTACAGAAACTGAGATAAGATGAAACCAAGAGCCTAAATGGTATTCATCCAAAAATGTCCCCAATCTCAGGATCTCAACTGCACAGCTGGGTTCTGTTGGTCACATGTCAGCTTCAGAGCACATCTGTTCATTCCTCAAGGATCCACTAGGCCCGATGAACAGTATGTGCTCTGTGTAGTGTATTTTAGACTAGAAGATCCAGCAGCTGTAGTGGTGAGAAAATCTGTAATTCTCAAATGTGTTAGGCAGTTTGAGTAGGGTATTTTCTATCTGGCTTTCTTTTGGTTGCCTGTCACTTCTGACATTCAGAGGACTGTTGGCAACAAAGTTGCTTTTACTGTTCTCAGGGACAGATGTTTCTAGTCTATGAGGAAACAGACCAAACTTTTACTGGAAAGTAAAAATTCTTGCCACATTTAGGCACCTAACCTGAGAAAATATAAAGATGATCTTTGCCTCAGGCTTGAGGATGTAAAGGTAGTCATTGCCAAGAAAGTAATGTTCGGATCTGAAGACTCAAGGTCAGCATTTAGAAAATTATATAAAATCTTCCTAATTGTCAAAGAGCAACATTTTCCTGGTAAGAAATATGGGAAAGTCACAGAGGCACAGATACGTGTAGCTTATCTTGGAAAGTGACCTCTTTGTATTAAACTTTGAGAACTCTTAGAGAGAGCAAGAGAGACTGGAGAACACTGGAGGAGGAGCATAAGCATAAGGAAGAGAGATAGGAAAGGAGGGAGAAAGGGAGGGTGATGAAGAGCAAGATGGAGACAAAGAGGTAGAGCAAGAGGGAGAGAATATTTTCCTGTACTTTTGAAAATGGATTGAAGGGGTTTGTATGTTGACAAAGTTGAGTTGAATACCAGGATAGTCATATCAAAGAAACTTAATACACCTGAAAAGGAAAGACACTAAACATAGGTGAGTTGTTTCACGTACTTCATTAACTTGATTCATAGAAAATTATTGTTGAAAATCAAGAATGATCTTATGAAGCCTGTTTTTATAGTCCTCAAAGGCCTCAGTGCTGGCTTTTGCAGGAAGGAGCAGTCTTAGTTGAACATGTTTTAGATGAGATGTGAGAGACAAACACAGCTTATAATATTTTAACTAGGGTTTTTCTCAGAGGAATGTGCCTATATTTATATAACATAACTTGTTAAATCTGTACCAATGGCTGCAGATACAGACCACAGAAGCTTCTTTAATAGCATATATACACTAAGTCCAAAATGTTCTACTCTGTCATTCATGTGTAAATCAAGTATATTATTCATATACTTCATCGACTTCCTGAATGTGGTAAAAATGCCAAGGGAAAACTCATTAATCGTGACATGGTGACTGCTCTACTAGCTCTGAAATGTTGATGGAAAAGAAAAATTGTCAAAGGGCCTTTTTAAGAACCACTGCAGGTTACACTTGCAAATCGCAATTCAGAGAACATGAAGTTCCTCGTTCAGGAAGGAAGGATTAAAATCAAACACCCTCCAGTGGTTACATCTAAAAACTACATAGTTGTTCCAAATGTCTTAGTATAAAAGAAGTCATCCTGAGCATGAATGAGGACCCAAGGTCCACATTCCTGCTCAGCCTGATGGTTGTACAATCTTAAAAATATCGAAACGATCTTCTATTAACTAAAATATTTCTGGCGTTCTGATGCTATCATTCTCTGGGTAAACTAGGGGACTACTTCCTATTATCTCATGATCTACCCATGATCAAGCAAGACTGTCAGTGATGCCACACCTAAGCAACTATTTGGCTAAGTTGATATACTGAATTATTTAATTTGTCAAATAATCCAAATGGCACTATAAGAGGGCACAATTATGAAGTACATCTTTCTTACTCTTATGATTTTCTGGTCTTACTCTCATCCCCCAT
Source organism: Ctenomys sociabilis (assembly GCA_004027165.1). Classification (NCBI taxonomy): domain Eukaryota; kingdom Metazoa; phylum Chordata; class Mammalia; order Rodentia; family Ctenomyidae; genus Ctenomys; species Ctenomys sociabilis. The sequence continues at coordinate 23,381 of PVKA01019869.1, forward strand.
AATATCTGCTGTGTTCCACATTAAACAAGTTATTACTGAGTCTTAGGTAAAGTGAATCATCTGAGTTGCATGTGATAACCCTTTCCCTTTCTAATGTGCATAATGGTGAAGTACTCATTTCTACATTAAGAGAAAAATCACTGCCATCATTTTCAGACAGGAACACTGCCATATTCCAGTTCCTTGTTGAGGCTGCTTGAAAAAGTGTGTCTCTGGTAGTGCTGTTAATGGAACAAAGCTGAATGGTCAGGAGCACACTGGGTTCTGTTGAACATGACGAGACGTATAACATTGATTTAACTTCGGCAATGACATTACATTGGTAAAATTTAAGCAATTATCCCTCAAGATAAATTTTGCTAAATTTCTACCTCATATAGAATGTTTCTGGCAAACACATTGAAATCTATAGCAATCTAATTAGATCAAAGAATAAAAATGTTAAGTTTTCATCAGTGATTGAGAACTATCTTCTAGGTATTCTTTTAGCATAAAATACATATCATAATATATACTCTATATAGATATCCATATATATATACATATATATATATATATGATATTACATTTATAAAATTTGTTATATCTATTTGTTATATATATATATATATATATATGAATACTTCTCTTTGGAGTTTGCAAACACAAGCATTTGGCAAAACTTTGTTTCTTCATACAAACTTCACATTTTGCCCAAATCATAAAACAAATTAAGTTCATAAACTGAGGCATCACTCTATGCTTATTCTAAAGTTTGAAATTGTTCTCATGAATTACCAACAAATTTTTTTTTCAGTTAAAAGCTCCCATACCTTTTAAAAAGAAAATGTCTTTCCCTTAAAAGAAAATTTTTTTTATGTATTTAGTACTGGGTCTACAGGGTCTCACTATGCAGATCAGGCTTGTAGTGATCCTCTTGTTTTCAGCCCCCCAAGAGCTAGGATTAGAGGTGCGTGCCACCACACCCAGTCTAGAAAATATCTTTCAAGTACTGTTATGTAAATATTTAAGCACTTTTCATTCTATTCTCATCACTGTTTACCTTAAACACACACTGTTAAAAGATTAATAGGCATTTAATGCTCAATGCACTCAGGTCTTTTGTTAAAATACTTTATGGTAAGAGGATAAATAATATGTAGTACATATATGGAGCTTATAATCTTGCTGACTAGATCAGACAGAAATAGATGAAAATCTAAATCAATTTATAAAGCAGTACAAAATATAACAGGAATACAAAATTTAGTCAAACAATTCCCTATCTGCCTGGAACTCTAGGACTGGACATAGTTTTATAGATTTCATAGGAGAATAATAAATGAGATTTGCAAAGACACCATGATTAGCATAAATGAAAGTATTGCAAAGTCAAAGAATTTTTATTGAAGTCATAGTTTTGTTAGAGTGGAAGCTTTGAGTAGGAGAAATTGCAGGAGACAAATTTAGGATATAAACCTGTCCTGCTGGTAGATTGCAGAAATGTTAAGTTAAGCATTCAGGCTTTTGTCCTGCAAGAAATAGTGCACAGTTAATGATATTAATAGGGCTAGATGGAAAGTAAACAAGTAAACAGTGCTGCACAAATAAGGTAATTGTATTATATACTAGGATGATAGAAATAAGAATGGAAAAATGCAAGAACTGATCATTTTGGGAGAAAAACTGAAGAATAAAAATTGTTGAGGTATCAGGATGCTCCTTTGGCAATACATCAATATATAATGGCATTGCAAGTCATTAAAATGGGGGAAATTCTAAAGACAAAAGAGTGAAGGGGCATAGAAAGAAGGTTGTGGAACCTTTTAATTTATAATTCTTATATTACAGAAAAAATAGAACAGTAAATATTGCTTTGTTGGTCATTACTATGTTAATATGTGTAGTAAAGTATGTACACAAATATACATACATATTTGTACAACCTAAGAAAAGAGACAAACAAACAAAATATAGTTGCTTCTGCTTGTGTTGTGTCAATTTCATAACCATGATGGACTGCTGATAATCTCAATATGCAATACTGAGTGATTTAGAAGAGTGAAAAGTAGAGCTCAGACACGGCTTTTAGTTTAAGCTCTGCCATTTGCACACTCTCTGATCTTGACTCCATTGAGGTTTTGTTTTCTCATTGGTAACATAAATGTATTAGTATCTACTCTTTCCCCAGATTATGATAAAGAAGAAATCAAATAATGAACATGAAATCATGTTATATACTGGATAGTATTGAAAAACGGAATTTTTCTTTCTATTATCATGTGCTGTATTCTGGGTTGTAGATATCAGTTCAGTTTTCTGCTCTCAATGATACTAGCTGACCACACATATTCAAATAAGTTACAGTAGATTTATTTGCCCTCAATGGCATTTGTAAAGTTCTTTGAGAGCAGGGACCATATCTTGGGCTTTTCTGTATTTGCCATACACTTTAGGATATATACCCTGAAAACCTGAAAAGGACAAAGTACATATTTTGCCTTGAAACTGAATTTATTCTAAAAGTTCAAATATAACTTTCAATATGTGTAGCACTACTTAAGAATGGTATGTAAGCTTAGAGTGTCCAGAATTTCTTATAAGTAATTGAAATAATACAGTTACAGCCAATGGCCTCATATATCGTTTTAAGTTTGAGTTTTCCAGAAATCTGAGAAAAAGTAACAAGTCATAAGGAATTACAAAATTGAAGTTAAAGTTCACATTTATTTGTGACCATGATTAGAATGACAAGTAGAGGAACAATGACAGAAACCAGTTTTGGAGCTATAATCTATTTAAACAGATTAGTTTTAATTTTGTATAGCTTTTAAGGAAAGTAATTTTTTCAATATACTAAGGCAATATAATTTCTTTTCAGAACCCGGGATTGAACTCAGGCCCTTGCGCTTGCCAGGTAAGTATTTATTCTACTGAGCTATTTCCCTGGTCCCCCATAATTTTTAAAATACTTTTAAAATACAATTTAAAAACTATACCTAAAATGTATGTGTATGTAAATGTGTGTCTTTTAAATGTTGTTATGCTCCAAAGTCAGAATATAGGCAGTGGGCAAACATTTGGAGTGAAAAATATCTCTTGTAGGGACATCCTGTCTACTAAGCTCTGATTTCTGAGGCTGCCATATAACTTCCTAAATAAAACTGAATATTTTGAATAAAAAATTGGAGCATACTTACTTCCACTTGGGATCAAATCTCTTTCTGGGATAAATAGTTTATATCCATAGTGTTTCTCCAGGACATCTGGAAGTATTTGAAGTGCAAACCGCTCTTCTTCAGGATTGTTGCAGTCTAAAGTATCCTGATCCACTTTGGCATAAGACAGATAGGCATCATATTCCTTGTTGTCTTAAAGAACAATAGTAGTATGAGTAAGTTCTCTCTCGTTCAGCTTCAGAATAAAGGATTTTTTAAGGCAAAAGTTTCCAATAACTTTAATTATTTTATTTATTAAACTGCATTAATTGTACAAGTTAATGAGTATCATTGTGAAATTTTCATACATCATTATGCCATATTGATAAAGTTCATCCTCTTCATATCCCCTGTTAAAGGAGATATAACTACAAAGTGGCTGAAATAAACACTATAATTAGTGGCATCTTTAATATTTGAAAATGTAAGTCTCATGGCACATTATAGATAATCTAGTTCATTTGAATATAACTTAGCTATATGATATGAACTGAAACTCATGTACTGAGCCATTTTTACTTAGGTACTACTGTACCTATGCATGCATGTGTATATGCAGCAGATGAAGAATGTAAGTGAATGCACCATGAATAATGCCTGCTGCATTGTAGCAGAAACTTAAAAATATTTAATGACTAAAAAATATGAAAGATCAAATAAATGAAACAGTCCTTTTCTGGTATGTGGAAAAGAAATGAATTAAATTTGAGATGGTTAAGTGCTCAAGTTCCTTGGATTAATTTTATTTTATGGCATGCAAAGACATTTTATTCTTATAAATTTATCACTAGCACCTGTTTGTAGTACATAATGCATATATTCATTTCAGGGAGTAGTTTCATATAATTAACACATCTTTTTTTCCCATAATATTATTGAAGAACAAATAGCAATGATACAGTTTCAAATCAAATTAATAGAACAGATTCAATAATTAGTACATTGCATATTGTTTTCTTAGTTGTTATTTTTCTACAAGGTGCAGATACGATATTCTATTTGCAGACACTATTCGATCAGATCCCTTTATTCACTGAATTAAGAGAATGTAGCTGTATACCTATCTTCTTTTTTGAAAGCTGATTTATAGTACAGTTTCAATAATTAATACTTTTACATTGTTATCTTTCTAATGGTTATCCATAGTACAAGACGCAGACAGGATATCCTGTCTAACAAAATGAATATAAGCATTATGTACTACAATCCTAGTTTTTTGAGAAATCTCCACACTGACTTTCATAGATGTTGTACATGTCTACACTTTCACTAACAGTGGAGAATGGTTCCTTTTCCCCACAACCTCTCCACCATTTGTTGTTGATTGATTTCTTGATGATTCTTTCTAGGATGAGATGGAATCTCAGTGTTGTTTTCATTTTCATGCATTGTAAATATTTTGGGCCCATTCTAGACATGGAGGAACATGACAGTGTTACTAAAGACACTCAGTGAAAATGGTTTCCAGAACTGCTTCAGAAAGTGGCAAAAATGATAGGATAAGAATGATTGAAGTGAGGGGAGAATTTTTATGGAAATTAAGGATAATATACATCTTATTGCAATAAATTTTTAAAATTTAAGAATTTCAAAAATTTCTTGACTATACATCATATACTGCAGATTGAATATTCAATGTAGGAATAAAAAATGTTCAACTCTTTTTACTATGAAAATCTTTGAAGTACCCTCCCCTGGGTTGAATTCTCAACCCAAGCAGTAGGTTTTTAATTAATACATAGGATTCTATAATTATATTGTTATGTATTACTGCACACTTTAGAACTACATAAGGAACCTTGGGTATAAATATGGAAAATTGAATTTTTTTTAATTCATAGGCTATGTGGTCTCACTGTCCAGCTAAGACTCATAGTGATTCTCCAGTCTCAGCCTGCCCCAAACTGGGATTACAGGAACACACCACCACACCCTATTTCAGTGGCCAGAACAAAGCACTGGGGTTCCAGGTCTGGCAGAGCATGCAGTACCAGGGATTGAACTCAGGGCCTTGCACTTTTCAGACAGGTGCTTAGACCACTGAGCTGTTGCCCCAGCCCAAAGATGGAATATTTGATCCATAAAAGTTCAACATAGTAGCCTGAACTTCATTATTCTGGGTTATTTGGTATAGGTGATGAAAATAATTACAACAGATTACCATGAAAATTACATCACTTCTTACTGAGATTAACAAATGATTACTACTCATGAGTCAAACAAATATAGGATTCTCTGATTTATATTATTTTATATGATACAGCATTTACCTCTCCAACTGAATACTTTAACCAGTTTTGCTATTTTGGAACCAGTAACATTTTCATTAATAGGGTATTTCATCTAGGTTTTATTGTAAAATGTAAATTCCCAGGTTTTTCAGTATTTAACTTATTTTTTTATTATTATAGCCTTCTGACTTTAATTCCTTCAGATGTATATCGAAGAATGGTAAAATAAGGTCATATTGTATTTGTATTTTTAAATTTTGAGGAACCACCATATTTGCTTTATTAATTTACATTGCCACTAATACTGTAGCAGTTTCTTTTGCCCATTACCTTGTTAATATTACTGTTTCCAGTATTCATGATAGCTGTTCTGACTGGGATGGTAGTTTTGGCTTACATTTCCTATATGGCTAAAGATGTTGAACTTTGTTTTCATATAGTTGCTGAACATTTCTTTTTTCTTTTTTTTTCCATTTATTTTTATTTTATTGAAATACAAATGTCAATCAGACAGTTTCAAAACACCATAACCATACAGAGTCGATGAAATAATACATTTCAAACTGTTTTCATAACGTTTTGGTATTGTACAAGGTGCATACATGATATTATATTTACAGGTTTTTATACAGCTGAATTATATCAAAGATTCAATAATTATTTACCTAGTGGATGACCATAGCACTAAAAGCCGACATAATATCCTGTCCAACCACTATTAGTGCAGATCTTGCCTCTCATAGAATTATGTAGAAGCACAGCGTTATCTATCCCAACTGTACTGTCTATACACACACATGATGATTTTGTCTTTCTACAACCCTTCCTTTGTCTACACCTGTCAAAAGTGGGCACTCTGTTGACATTCAACTACCTTAGGTGCTTGAACTCGACACCACCACAGGCACAAAATATAATTAATCGTATATTCATAAATACTGTCATAGTATATAACGATGGCCAGAATGGGCAATAATTTTGTACATTGAAGATCTGTCAAAATAATGGACTGTCTTAAGAAGGCTAATATAATTGTGTAAACGCACATCTTGAAAATAAGCATGCACGGTGTAATGACTACCATCATTATAGGATGTCAGTAAATGTACATACACAATTTAATGCAAACATGTAATAATGAAAATACTAAAAAATTGCTTGTACTCATCAAGGAGCATTTCTCAAATTTATTGTGAAAATATAAAAATGAATTAAAAACCCTCATATAACAACTTACATAATCACAAAAATTAGACAAAAATACAGACTTCTAAAACAATTTTAATGTTGTATTTATCATTATAAAAAGGTAAAGATGACAAACTCTTCTTTAACATGAAACCACCAACTCAAAAAGATAAACTAAATTTTTAACTGTTTTCATTTCAGTACAATTAAGAGTAAGCTTGTTTTATTTTTTATTTTTTGTAGTTTTAGGATCTAAAGATGTTCAGAGTCTCACTACTAGATTGGGCTTGTAGTGATCTGCCTAGTTTACAGCCTCCCAAGAGCTAAGATTACAGGTGTGAGCCACCCCTCCCTGTCTCAGGGCACCCCAGGTTTAAGCCCAGGGATCAAACTCCTGGCCTCTGTGCCTGCTTGCAGGTGCTTTAACCTGCTCAGTTATTGGGCCAGGCCTTTAAGAGTAAGTTTAAATCTACCTTTAAATTAATTATTCAAAAACTGTACTTCTATTTTTAAACTTTTTGATTCTTTAAGACACGTCTCACATGTTTTAAAGCTTGGAACAGTTTGGATATGAGGGCTTTTATATAGAAGGAGTAATATATCATGATTTGGTATCATTTGGAAATATGGCAAATTTGTTTTCTTGAAAAAGAAAACATTTTCTGAGTGATCAAATAAATATTCTCAATGAAATGCTTCACGGCAATGTCATAGAAGTACTAAGCATCATAGAAATCAAATATCAAAAACATGACAACTTAGAAACTTTGTCTTTTAATTTTGCCTTTGAAAATGATGCTATAAGTATGAAAAATATCTAAATTCTTGTATTTTGAGTTGTGAACAGAGTATCTTCATAGATTTTAGTATTTCTTGCACATTTGAGTCTTTGAATGACAATAGTGGCTAAATGTATACTTAAATTTCAATTGTTAAGAGAAAATGTGGAATTAATTTCTTTTAGCGATATTTTTAATTTTTTTATGGTACCAGGTATTGAACTCAGGATACTGTGCTTGATAGACAAGCACTTATTCTACTGAGCTATCTCCCTAGCCCTCATATTTTTTATTTTATTTTTTATTTTTTATTTATTTATTTATTTTTTTGTCTTTTTGAGACAGGGTCTCACTATGCAGTTCAGGCTGGCCTTAAGTTCACTTTGTAGCTCAGGCTGGTCTCGAAGTCACAACAGTCCTCCTGACTCAGCCTCCCGAGTACTGGGATTACAGGCACGCGCCACCATGCCAGCTCATATTTTTTATTTTTAAAATTTTTGTATGTACATATTTCTGGTACATAATGTATTCATTGTGAAAGGTTTTATATTCTTTTCCCTTTCTTTCTCTCCCAGATCCCTCCATATCTCTATCACCTTTCGTTTTGCAAGAGTACTATCTCCCTGTGCCTATTATATATTTTTTATTTTCCTCTTTAATGTATTTGTACTTTTGTTTCTCATGTAAGAGAAACCATGCAGTATTTAAAACTGTGTGTCTGATTAATTTCATTTAACATAATGGTCTCAAAGGTACATTTGTTTTCCTATAAATGATCTATGATTATCCTTCTTTATGGCAGAATAATACTGTATTATACATAAATATCACATTTTTATCAATACATCTCTTTATAGATATACAGGCAATTTCCAAGATTTAGCTACTGTGAATTTTTCTGCTATGAACATGGGTTTGAATGTATTGCTGTAGCATGACATCTTTAACTTGTTCAGGAAGATAACTAGCTGTATCAAATTGCATTTTAATTTTTAGATTTTGAGGAATCTACAGAATGGACAAATTTCAACTTTGGAGAGTGAACTAATATATAGAATACAAAAAGATCTCAAGAAAGTACCCACCCCCAAAAAAAGACCCAGGCAAAACAATCAGCAAATGAAAAAATAGATACTTCTCAGAAGTATAAAGGGCCAATAACTATGTGAAAAAAAAAAGTTTAGTATCTCTGTGCTCAAGAAAAAAGCAAATTAAAACAACCCTAAATTTCCATCTACTCCAGAAAAAATGACTATCATAAAGAAATTAAATAATACCTAATGCTGGTGAGGCTGTGAAGAAAGGTAAACCAGTATAACCACTATGGAAATCAATATGGAGATTATAAAATAATTAAAAACTGATTCCTTATTCATTTCTTTCAAAGGGAAATCTTTTGATAACATTTGTTTTATACACTAAGAAATGCTTCCTCATTAACTTTTCTTTGGAAATAATTTCAAATCTACAAGCATTATGAGAACAAAAGTATTTCAAAAATGTTCATGTCCTTTACCCAGTTCCACATATTGTTAATAATTTTTCCTCTTTTCTCTTTCTTGATTGGTAAACTTTTTCTCAATAATTTGATGGTAAGAAGCATATGACACAGGCTTTTTCTCCTAAATATTTCAGCAAGTATTTTCTAGGAATAGAGAATTTATGGTATGTAATTATAAATAAGTATCTTGGGTACAATTTGAATAATAGGAGCTAGCTTACCATCCACAGTTTCATCATTCCCAAAGCGTTGTCGATAAAAGAGCATCAGTTCAATGTTATAGCACTTGTAGATGATCACCAGCAGTATAAAGAGGAGGAAGATTGCGCCTAGGCCTCCAGCAAGCTCAATTTTGTAGATTAAGTCTGAAGCGAACAGAATAAATGGAAAACATAATGAAGTCAACAATGTTTGGCGTGTTTCCATATTTCTGATATGGAAGATGTATTTTGTTTTCTTTTTGAGAATAATCTTTCTTAATAGTTTGTCCTTGATGTGTTTGTATGAATTTGACTTTTGTCACATTTACTGTTTTCTAAGGAGCTGACTGATTTACAACTAAAAATGGTTAATGTATCTGAAAGGGATACACTACTAGTATATTCTAAACACATCTTTTTTTAATTCAAAAATGGACTTTTGTTTTACTGTATTTCTAAAAACTACTGAGGCTGCTCTATTCTGTTTCCAGGGCTAATGTTTTATTTTTTCTGTTCAATTATCTTAGTGGTTTAGCAAAATTATCATCTCATTCTTCTCAGGCTATCATCCCTATTCTTCTGTAAAACAACATCATAAAATTACTTTCAGAATCAAATAAAATCTAATTAGTTTGCAAGACTTAACTGTTTCACTTAATTCGAGAAGGACATCATGTAAAACAATGTAAGTAAAACATTATATTTTTGAATAATTGATATATATATGTATATTATAATATAATATATAATATGTGCAGTACAATTTAAAAGGGAATAAGAAATTCATATTGATTAGTAGTATTAACCATTTTAAAGAGTTCATGCTCAAAAGACAGGAGGGTACCATATAATTAGAAAAATGGAAAAGATGGGCACCATGGGACATGCCTGTAATCCCAGCACTCAGGAGCCTGAGGCAGGAAGATTGCTACAAGTTCAAGACCAGCCTGGACACAGAGCAAGCTCAAGGCCAGCTTGAGCTGCAAAGCAAGACGCTGTCTCAAAAAAAGACAACAAAAATAAGAATTAGAGATATGGAATGTCTGAAAAGGATATAGCATTTTCCAGAGGAAAGATACTAAATCTGAAAGACAGCAGAGTGGAGGTATATTTTTTACACAGGGATAGGAACATTTTGTGATCTCCTCATAATTAACTGATATTGCTTATAAGTGAATATAACCTCTAATTCTGTAATTGCCAAATGACTATTCTATTTCTTATTCAGTTTACTGTGTAACGTAAAACTGAGTAAGGGAAAGCAATTCTGGTTTGTGTATCATTTATGATTTGAGCTGGCAGTGGTCTTTCTGGATGGATCAATTCTGTAGCTTTGTTAAAAACGAATTACTGGGGCTTCCCAAATAGCTCAGTGGATTGAAGCTCCTGCAAGGAGGCACAGGGCCTAGGATTTGATCCCCAGACCTGTACTGCCAACCCGACTCCCGGGGTGTGTTGAGACAGCAATTGAGACTGGGCATAGTGCTGCATGCCTGTAATCCCAGCTCTTGGGATGCTGTAAACAGGCGGGTCACTATGAGTCTGATCTAGTAGTGAGACCCCGAACACCCTGTAGACCCTTCCCTAAAAAAATACAAGAAAAAAGAAAAAAAAATGGAAGTGTGGTACTATTAATAAGGAGAAACTATGACAAGGAAAATTATGAAGGGATATTTGACGAGTTGGGATAAGAAACTGAATCTGGCTCTGTTTTGTGGGCTGCAAGACTATATTCTGAAATTTAAGCTACAAAATTATAGGTAAAAGAATTTCACCACACATTAATTCTATTTGGAGAGCAGGAGGCAATAAGTGGGTCCCCACCATCAAGCCAGAGGAGAAAACAAGCTTGCTTAAGAGATTTTCGTAGCAATGCATATCATAATCTTTGTTTTCTTATGACCTTACGTCAAGGATACCTGATTAATATGCAGTGTTATATTGCAAGTGACACAAGGTTCTTTGTTACTCTGAAAACCAATTTCTCTGTAATCTTTATTTTTTATTTACTTATTTATTTTTTGGTGGAACTGGGGATTGAACTCAGGCTGTTATGCTTGCCAGGGAAGCGCTTATTCTACTGAGCCATCTCCCCAGCCCCCTCTGTAATCTTAGAGCATTGATTGAACTGATTCAAAATGCTTTCCTGTTGTAATATGTTCATTTTATACTATAAATTTTATTTATGTGCTTTTCTGATTCCATTTTCTCTGTCTCTGCCTCCCTGTGTCTTTGTGTCTCTTACTCTGTCTCTTTCTCTCTCTGTCTCACACAGTCTGTATCGCTGCCTCTCTCACTTTCCCTTTCTGTTGCTGTCCCTCACTCTCTCATTCTTTGTCTCTCTGTCTTTCTTAGTGTGTCTCTCTCTTTGTGTCTCTGTCTTTTTTTTTGTTCTTGGCCGAACCAGAGATTGAGCTCAGGCCCTTGTGCTTGCCAGGGAAGCACTTCTTCCACTGAGCCATCTCCTTGGCCCCATCTCTGTCTTTCTATCTCTTTAACTCTCTGTATCCCTCCCTTTGTTTCATCCTGTCTCTCCCTCTCTCTCTGTTTCTCTGTTCTCTCCCTCTGCTCTCCCTGCTCTCTGTCTCTTTCTCTCTATCTCCCCCTCTCTCTATCTCTGCCCCTCCTTCTCTCCCCCCTCTCTCTCCACAACGATTTTCAATCATTTTTACTTAACTGGGACATTTTGTAGCAATATGTATGTTATTCATTGAGTTACTTATATGGTAGATGGAAAACTTCAGAAGCAGGCAAAATCTGTGTTTGCACAAATCAGACACTTTTTGAGTGATAAATTTAAGGATAAAAATCATGGTGTGAAAAATATCATTTCAGATTTAGAGTCCCTTTCATAAAAATATGTTTGCAAGATATTACATAATAATGACTTTAAATTGAAAACCCTGGTCAACCACTGTTCTTCAATTAGGCACAAGCAATCACATCAAAAGGGGACAAACTCTGCCCTATGACGAGAAAGTATTTGCTATCATCCAAATGACACCTAGTTCTTATTTTGTCTTCTGTTTTCAGTTGTTACTTACTTTTATTTAGCAAGACATATACTTTTAGGGTCATTCACGAACTCAGAACCTAAAAGTAATTTCATTTGTGGTATATCTTCTATACTTGTCATCAAGATATTTGTAGCCAAAATAATAAATGTTTATGGGGCTGCAACTTTCTGTGGGCACCCAAAGTACATTTACAGCTCTGTATAATCTTTTAGTTTGAACCCAATTATTTCTTTACTGTGATATAAAGATCAAATGTTACTGACTACAACAAATACCTGCTGAAAGCAAGGTAAAAGAACGCTGGAAATTTCTGAGCTTGTTCCTTTGAGTTATAAGAAGGTAAGCAAGACAGATTTCACCTGAGGCCTTGTGCTGTAATCTGAATGCTAGTGTCCGTTGGATTGTGTCATTGATTTCAGGCACCTAAATTAGTTGAATGACAATGGAGTGCCCATCTTTGACAGGTGTAGACAAAAGAAGGAGTATAGAAAGGAAGAATCATGAAATGTGTGTATGGACAGTACAGTTGGGATAGATATGCCGTGCTTCTACATAGTTCTATGAGAGGCAGGATTTGCACTAATGGTGGTTGGACAGGTTATTATGTCGGCTTCTATTATTATGGACAACCACTAGGAAAATAACAAGGTAGAAAGTATTAATTATTGAATGTTTGATATAATTCAGGTATTAAAAAATAAGATACATAAACAGCTACTCTTTCTTAATTATAAAAGTCATTTGCTATAATAATGTCTGCAGTATAATATCATGTATGCACCTTGTACAATACCAAAACATTATGAAAACAGTTTGCAGTGTATTAATTTATTGAATCCATCTTGTTAAGGTGTCTTAAAACTGTCTCATTGATATTTGTACTTCAATAAAATAAAAAATCAATTTAAGAAAATAAACTAATATTGGCTATAAAAAAGTCCTATGTTGGAATTAACCATAAAGTTATGATATTAAGACATTTAACCTTTGGAAAGTGATTAACTGCAAAGAGTAATCAATAAATCTGCAATTGGTTACTTGGTATAATGTATATTAAGGCAGTTAAATACCAATATAGAAGCTTTTCTTGAGAAGTTAGTGTTGTTTTAGTAAGTACCTAAAATCATGGAAGTAGATTTGGATCTGAGTAAAAAATAGAGTCTAAAAAACTTTGACATACATTTCTATGAAAGGAAACTTTGGAGAGAGTCTTGGTTAGGGTTCAAATGAAGGCGTTGTGCAGGTAAAGGTCCAGTATTAATAGAGATTAGCTAAGAAGTTGTGATTATTAATAACGTGTGTAGAAATATGGTTGTCTATCTGATGATTCAGATAGACATAAGGACCAAGTCCTTAGCAGATATGAATGAATCTTGCATGTTCCTGATTCTAAAACTGTAAGAAATAAATTCCTGACCTTTATAAATTACCCAATATGAAGTATATTATGGCAAATGAACAACCTAAGAAAATTTCCTACATGATAGAGGATTTTTTCCTACATTACCATCAGGATAGAGAATTAGCAATAGAAATGAAAAGTGATATCCAAGTACATGTTTATGTTTTGTGGAAAGGGAATATGTGTAGAATTAGAAATAATTATTACCCTTTCTTTGAACCAAGTTCAATGTCTGTACTCACCAAATAAAACATTTAGGATGGATCAATTGCTGAAATTAAGTTGTACTTACTGCCTAATAGTTTATAAGAGAATAAGGAAGTGCTAAGTATAGGTGGAAGATACATAAATATACTTCATTAAAATGTTATTATTCCATAAAGAAACTATACTCAAACTTCAGGAGGAAGCACTCTAATCACTGAAATCAGGCTACACTGTCTAAAAATTCTAATTCCCTAGTCTATCTTTTGTTTGCTCAAATATTTGACCTTCTTTAAAAAAGAAGTCTCTATCTTCCTGGTCCCTGAGGCCCGTTGAATTTTCTTTTTCTTTTGATTTTCAATTTTTTTTGTTTGCATGCCAAACCAGGAAAGTAAAAACCTTCACACAGAGAAAGGAATTTAGCTAACTGAAAGGCAGACTTAAATCAAGACAAGATTATAGATTACATCTCTTTGTCAATTACTTTCATCCTTTCTTTACCTCATCATGTATGTCCTCAGTGAGAAAAGGTTCCATGCAACAAATGCACTTGAACACTAACTATGCTTTATACAATAAGGGTAACTCAGTAAATCAAAGAAGGAAAGTGTCTGTTTGCAAAGAATTTATTTTCCAGTTGGTAGAGGAATTAAGCAAACAAATTTATATTGTAACATCAAATAATGATAATAATCATAGTAATAATAATAGATACAAGAAAAAATATGTAGGAGCATGTACTTGGAAATTGGAAATGAAGAGTTGTGGTATCTTTAATACAGTGGCCATGGAAGGCCTAGGAAGAGACCTGTGTGGAGAGAAAAAATGAATCATGAGGACATCTCAACATGGGAAACAGTCCGGCAAGGGCTATGAGTCAGGACTGTACTTAGCAAGCATGATAAACAGAAAGGAAGCTGGTGTTTATGATGTTTGAAAAAGAACATGATAAAAATTGAGATTGCAAATAAGAACAGATTGTGTAGTGCCTTTTAGGCCATCACTAAGATTTGCTATTTCATTGATTTGATGCTGTGGTTCAGAGTGCAGTAGAGACAGTGAAGGTGAGGAAAGTGGTGAGAATCTGCATAGGCTTTTAATGTAATACAGAAAAAACTTGAAGAATGATCTCAGGGAGTTTGGACTGAGAAAAAAGGATAGTGATGATGATGAAGCAAGAGACTGAAGGGTCACATTTGTAGGGAGGAAGAATTAGAAATCCTGCTTGAGACAAGACAAACTTGATATGCCTACTTTATTGAGTAGGAAAATAGACATGCAAGTTTGGAGTTCAGGTGACAAATCCAAGCTGCAGTTATAAATCTGGGGGTTGTCAGCCATAAAAAAGAGCCATAGCAAAGCCATAAGGTAGAGAATGGATTTAATCAGCAACCAAACGAGTGAAGAGGCCTAAAACCTGTGAAATTACAATCTTTAATAATTAGGAATATGATAAATAATGTTGTTAGTTATTTATGATTTATACACATTTTCTTGTAGAGTCATAGAAGTTAGAAAAATTCTACAGCATATATTGATTTCAATGTCAAATTTCTATATATTCAAGGGTGGCTTTCATTGATTTACTTATTAAAGAGTGATGGATTTATTCTCCTTTATTAAATTTAATTTTATTATTTCATTTTGAAAAGCAAGAATAAAAATCAGAAACAATGACAGAAACAGGGTAACATACAACCATACATATGGTACAGATTTTCAGAATAAGAATAGCTGATTAACAATGGCTGATATATTGGTATGCAAATAGCTCAGTGGATTAAAGCACCTGCAAGAAGGCACAGGGACTGGGAGTTCAATCCTCAGGCCTGCCATGCTGGCCTCGCCCCTGGGGTGTGCTGAGATAGCAATTGAGACTGGGCGTTGTGGTGCATGCCTTAATCCCAGCTCTTGGGAGAGTGTAAACATGCATATCACTATGAGTCTGATCTAGTAGTGAGATCCTGAACACCTTCACTTAGAATCCAAAAATAACCCAAAATGGTTGATATATTATCTGTTTTTATCACCAAATCTGTTGCTCTGATTGACAGATACAGTTATGTAAGATTGGACATATGATTGCATATTACCGCTTATTTTCCAGAAATCTTAAATTTTTGTTCTTGTCCCTCTTGATTTTCTTGCCTTTCTAAAATTTATTTTAGAAAATTTATAGAAGTATAGTAATACTTCTATAGTAATGATATTAGAAATGGTACACATTTAGAAGACCAAGATGACAAGCATTCAAGCATGATTTTTGTATTACACATTGCTGTCCTCAATGTAGTTGCTTAGATCACAGATAACAGCATACAGTTAGTTAGTCCAGGTGAAAATTTCTGTATCTACTCTCTGAATTATAGAACTTTTGATCTTTTTTCTCAAAGGTTTTGATTTAGGACTCTATATACCTCTGTGTATTTTTTTTGCTTAATGTTTACTATTATCTTTGCTTTCATTCTCAACTCCTCAAAGATGATAAGTTCACAAGGACTTGGGGGTGTCTATCTTAGCAGCCTATTCCTCATGATATAAGGGAAAGCATCTCCAAACTTGAAAGATATCTGGGACAAATTCCTTTTCTCTAAAAGTGAAGAATGAATTCTAGGAACAATGAAGGATAAGAGCAGAATATATTTACTGGGGAGAAGAAAGCATCTGTCCTAGAGAGGCACAGAAGGGGACAGAAGTCAGCTGCCAAAGTCCTTTTTTTTTTTTTTTTTTTGGTACCAGGGATCAAGACTGGTTATTAAGCCTTGGCGCTATCTCCCAGGCCCTATTTGGGATTTTTATAAAGCAAATCCGTGAAGTGAGGTGGGTCCAAAGTGGGGGGAACATGGGAACTCCCAAGTTGGGCATAAGATGAAACAAAACTATGGTCAGCCAATATGATTATATTTGTTCAGGTAAGGTTGATTAAATCAGTATCAAATAGGGAAGGCAGTCATACAGTAAGCAGGCATGAATAGAGAACAGGAGCTTTTCCAGAAGGGGGTTGGGTTAGTGACTTTCTTTTTTTTTTTTTTTTAAGGTGATAAATACTTATTTAGAATAGCAATCCCTGGTATGTGGGTGTATTTGTGTTATCTTTTCCGGAGGTCTAGCCAACAGCAGAACTGCCTGTCTCTTTCACAGTAGCAAGGTATCTTGTCTTCCAACTGGCTCCTTCCAGAGCCCAGCCATGACTCACTGCCTATAGTATTTCTAATCTAATTCTGCTACTTACAACTTTTATAGCTAAATACTTGTAATAAAAATGCTGGCATGTTTCTGTCCATTTTTTCTCTATGTGGCAGAAAATATAGTGCTTGCTACACATGAGTCCTCAATAATAAAAGAACACTATAATTTATTTGAAGAGAATGTATTCTAAGAATCTCCTAGGGGCTACATACTCTTGTGTTGCTAAGGATACAGAAATAGAGCTCTACTCTCTGGCATGGAGAGTTGCTCAAACTGAAATGGACAGGAACAGTGATCTTTGCTACAACTTTTCTGGACACTGTCAGTAACTTCCCTTCATATAGGTAGAGTAAGTGGTTCCCCAGTACATAGAAAATTTATCCAACTTCAGTATAGTAACATTGTTTGTCATGATTCATTTGATATGCAATATTATCATCTGAACTCAAAGTAACTCTACAAGGTAGATATTAGTTGTATTTGACAGATGAGGAAACAAAAACTCAGGGAGTCTAATCAAACAAATTTGTTCAATTGAATCAGCTGTCTAAATCACAAGCTCCTGAACTAAGGTTTCTGGACTTCATTTTCCATATTATAGATTTAAGAGGTATAGCTAGTGACTTTGCTGATAGAATATATTGTATTGTTTTATAGTCTAGGCAACAAGAACAATTGGAAAATTTTTTTCTAATATGTATACAAAACATTTGCCAGATGCATGCAGAAAAGTATTTAGGTATTGCAGTCATTAAGAGTCATGGTACAGATCTTGCCTTAGTGCAAGATCTGCACTAATGGTGGTTGGACAGGATATTATGTCGGCTTTTAGTGCTATGGTCATCCACTAGGTAAATAATTATTGAATCTTTGATATAATTCAGCTATAAAAAACCTGTAAGTATAATTTCATGTATGCACCTTGTACAGTACCAAAACGTTATGAAAACAGTTTGCAATGTATTAATTCATCGACTCTGTATGGTTAAGGTGTCTTGAAACTGTCTGATTGACATTTGTA
>PVKA01019870.1:0-41300 GCA_004027165.1 Ctenomys sociabilis
GAGTTCAATCCCTGGTTCCACAAAAAAAAAAAAAAAAAAAAAAAGTCTTGACACCAAAATGCCTGAGAACCCTGGAATGGAGGCACTCCAAGATGAAGCCCTGGCTGTCCACAGGAGGTCCCACCCACAGGAAACCTCCCTCAAAGGAGTCCACACTTCTGTGGCATAAACATCCATTTCTGAGTGAACTGGTCCCAGTTCCCTGCTATGGTTTGCATCCCCTGCAGGAAGTCCCGATTTAAGTTCAGCTAATCTGGAAGTCAACCAGCTGCCCAACAGGGGCTCACCTTTAAAACCTGTGGCGTGGAGACACTGATCCATGGGGCCTCGGCAGTCGACCAGCGAGTTCTCTTTTGAGGAGCACCCGTGGGCACGGCTTCCCTCGCAGCTGTAACACTGGACGCCATTTGGTGGCAGGTTTTGGAGCTGTATGACTTTGAAGACAAGAGAGACAGAGAAATCAGCACAAGGGTCATCTGGGTGCATTTCCTCCTCAGGACTCCTGGATCTCAGCCGGAGACATCTAGGAGCCACCTTGTGGCCTGGCATTTGAACAGCACTTTTTAGCAGTTTTCTAGGATCGCTGAGGGACACTTCCACCTTTCCACCCAGGATCTGACCCCAGGAGAGCCCAGCTGCCCAGTACTTTGCTGGGCTGCGGGTAATTAACTGTTTGAAACAGTCTTACCCTTTAGAACTTAAAGAATTTAGCCCGACACTGTCCAATATGGTAGTCATGGGCCATATATACTGGTGTAAATTTAATTACCATTAAATGCAATTTTAAAATGCAGTTCACTTTTTTTTGGGGGGGGTCCTGGGAATTGACTGCAGGGCCTTTGCACTGAGCCACATCCCCAGCTATGTTTAGTTTTTATTTTTATTTATTTATTTTTTCATTTTGAGACAGGATCATGCTAATAAGTTGCCCGGCTGGGCTGGAACTTGAGATCCTATTGCCCACTTGAATGCCAAGCTCACAGGCACGTGCCTCCACACTCCGATTCAGACTGAATTTCAAGGGCTCCATGGCCATACACGTTAGTGGCTACATACCGGGCAGCACCGATATAGAACCTTTCCCCAAGGGTCCACTGGCAGAATAACAGGAAAGATTTGCATCACATCGGGGAGATGATACATAACGCCGAGGATGACACTTAAGGCTGAGACACAGTGGGTGACAAGTGGCCAGGTGAGCGGGCTCTAGGGGGAGGGGCTCAGGGGGAGGGCAGTGTGCACACTATCAGGCAGGATGGAGTTTGGCAGATGCTGGATTCCCTGGGTCATAGCAAGCTCTCTGGATTTGATTCAAAGGGGATTGTCCTTCTTGAGGAAGGACAGTGACATGATCAGATTGATATTTTAGAAAACCAGGGTTGGAAGTGTGGCTCTGCAGTACAGCAGCTGATCTAGCATGCAAGAGACTCTGGGTTTCACCCTAAGCTTTGGCCCCCCCCATCACTCCTGCTGCTGGGTTGGGCCTTGGCTTGGGGGTGATGGAGAAGGAGCAGGGGGATCAGTGAGGCCGTTATGGCGTTGGGCCCAGGTGGTGGCGGTCGGGGGCATGAGCCGCGGAAGGACTTGGGGGGCGACCTGCGAGACCTGAAGTACCCGTCCTGGAGAGGGACTGACGTTCATGACTTCCCGTGTAGCCCTCCTTTGGGTCAGGGTAGTCGTGCCCTCTTTTCAGAAGGGTCACTCCAAGCTTGGGAGGCGAGCTGTCCGGGAGTGGCGGGCGGCAGCACCACACGAGCTGGCCTGAGCGCGCCTCCGGCCCCTTCCCCGGCACACGCAGTCATCGCCCCCGCTTACGTGGGCCCCGGTTGCAGTTGGTTGTGTTACAGCACTGCAGGTAGTGGAAGCTGTGTTTGTTGTGGAAGCCGGTGGGGCCCGGGCATCCGGGAAGGAAGCCGCAGCCGCGGGTGTGGGGATCGTCCTTCACGCTCGCTGTGGGCCAGAAGAGGGAGGGCAGGGTCAGGTTACAGATGAGGGGCTGAGATGGGGCTCGGCCATTCGCTGCTCCGCCCTCCATCCCAGCCCTCTCATTTTATTTAGGATAGCTATGTATCTAGACAAAGGTTTATCTTTTCTTCTCTAGGTACTCATGTGATGCAGTTGTGGCCAGTGTGGTATAAATGGAAATGTTTTATGGGACTTCTAGGAAGGACAATTCTTACAAAGGAGGGCTCCTTTTTTCCATTCCTTTCTTGCCTCCATTTCTTCCTGGAAAGTGGACACAAAGACTGACACTCTGGCAGCTGTATTGGTCTACCAGGCAGGACAGAATGTAAGCAACTCTGGAATTGTCTTTGCAGCCCTGGACTTCCAGTCATTGGATTTTGTGTGTGCGGGTGAATTAAATTTATTTGGATCCTCATGTAGCCCTGGGGAGGAGCACAGCAGAGAGGAGGAGCTGCCGGCAGGTTGGGACTCACATTTCAGGCTGTCATAGGTCACCACATCGAGGCACTGCTCTCTGGGGTGGCGACACTGCAGGCTCTGCTCCCGGCCCCGCTCGCAGCTCATGTCTGACGAGGTGCAGGAAGCACATTCGAGGTATCGGCCCATGCTGAAGGTGCGCTGGCCTGACAGGAAGAAGCGGTGGGGTGACGCCGTGGGGCGAGTCACGGAGCCCCAGGGCCCTCGGGGTCTCCCCTCAGAATCCACCTCTCCTGTTTACCTTCCAGCTGAATCGTTCTAGAATCCATTACCCCCTCCAGATCATGTCTCCTTCAGCACCGCTGACCGGCGGCCAGGAGCCACCTGTTTGCCTCGCTTCCTGCCCCTCCCCACTCCTGCACATTCTTCAGATGTCAACTCTGATCTCTAGGAAGCCCTCCCCGACTCACTGGGCTGGAGCAGGTGCCTCTTTAAACCCTTACAGACCCCAACAGGCATCCCAGAACTGCCTACCCTAGATCATCAGCATGTGGTAACAGGCTGACCTCTCTTGCTAGGCTCTGAGCCCCAGGCAGGAAGGGGCAAGCCCATCTTACTGAAAGTCTCGCTACAGCATCCGTCCAGACTAGCCTTGAACTCCCAGCAATCCTCCTGCCTCAGCCCCCTGAATGCAGGGATTATAGGCGTGCACCACCACACCTGGCTTCCAAACCTGTCTTGGTCACTACCTGATCCCAGTATCACCCAAGATAAACACAGGATCAGAGAGAATATTCAGTCAAAATTGTATTTTTAAATGACTGAAAGAATCAATGATGACTGAAAACCCTTCTATTGTTCCCTGGGGCAGCCAGTCTCCAAAAGGCTTCCAGTAGCTTCTGCTTGCTCACGTCCACATCCTTGTGCGGTCTTTTCAGCAAACCCATATAACCCAGAGGGCATGGTAGAAATGATAGCGTGGAATGTAGGTAAGAGGCCTGGAGCTCTGGCAGCCATTTGTGCCTCCTTTTCCTTCTCTTCCTCCTCCTAGCAGCACTGCAGGACCTTCACAATGAGGTATCTCTCTAGTCCTTCTTTATCTTGAGACAGGATCATGCCAAGTCACTCAGTTGCCCAGGCTGGGCTCAAACTCACAGTCTTCCTATCTCAGCTTCATAGAATACTAAGATTACACGCATGTGCTGCCATGCCTGTCCATGTGGTGCCTTCTGTGGCTAAATCATAAGAGTGATAGCAACTTCTGCACCCTCTGTCCATCTGTCTGTTGGTCTGTATGTCTGTCTCTCTCTTATTTGATCTGCCAGATGCCAGCTACTATATTGTAAGGCCACTGAAGTGCCACATGGAGAGATCTGTATGGAGAGAAACAAGGCCTTTGCCAAAGTCATGGGAGACGCTTATCCACCAGAAAGGAGTGACCTCAGGGACGTTCGGACACTTGCAGCCCAAGCTGACATCCCAACTCAGTCGCAGAAGACCCTGAACCACAGCAACCCAGCTAAGCAGCCCCAACATCCAGGACCTCCAGCTCCCATGTGCAACAGGATGTGCTCGTCGTCTGAAGTCTAGGGCGACCCATACTGCACGCTCTGGACAGCCTGAGAGCTCAAAGCCTCACCCTTGAGATTCCCTAATAACTTTGCCTTTTGCACCAATGCCCCAGTCCATGCCAACTAGATCAGTGATTTTCCCTGGAAATCCTGGGTCATTCCTCTGCCCTGGCCTTGGCACATGCTGTCTCCCAGCCTGGCATTGGTCTTCCCTTCTCGACCCAAGATCTGGGCAAGGCCAGAGCAAGGGAGAAGAGAGGGCTGTCCGAGCCAAGGCTCTGGACTGGCAGGCTCACTATAATTAAGGGAATCGCTTTCACCCAAGCCAAATCGACTGCTTCAAAGAAAAATGCCTAAAAAGGCCAACAAGCCATGTCATCTCATATGAACTTCCCTGAAAGCAAAAGCACAGATTTCCATCCTGTCCACTCACAGGCTCACAGTCTCCTTCGTACACTCTTTCCCTTCAGCACTTTTCTTTTCCAACACTGGAGATTAAGCCCAGGGCCTTTCCCATTGAGCTACATCAGCAGCCCCCCCCCCTTTTAACAGCCCTTTTTTATTTGCTATTTTGAGACAGGGTCTTACTAAATCACTAAGTTGCCAAGCCTAGGCTCAAACTTGTGATCCTCCTGCCTCAGCTTCTCCAAAAGCAGGGATTATGGGCACGACCCCTCTTCTAATTGCACAGGACCTCCAGGGGTCTGTCTTTGGCCCTTTTCTTTTCCCATGCTGTAGCATCTCCTATAGGCATGTTATCTGGTGAATGGTTTTATTTCTATTCATCTGCTGCTTGTTCACAAACCCTGAGCTCATAGCCAGGCATGGTGGTGCAGGCCTGTAATCCCAGCACTCGGGAGGCTGAGACAGGAGGATTGTTGTGAGTTCGAGACCAGCCTGAGCTACAAAGTGAGCTTAAGGCCAGCCTGAACTGCATAGTGAGACCCTGTCTCAAAAAGATTAAAAAAAAAAAAAAAAAAAAAAAAAAAAAAAAAAAAAAAAAAAAAAACCTGAGCTCCAGAACTGCATACTCAACTGCTTCTGGATGCCCCCAGTGATGCTTCAAGCATCTGCGTCTCCACTTATCGTGCTATGGCCCGGACATGGCTTAACCGAAGAGTTCATGGGCTGGAAGCTTAGGTGCCAGGGTGGTCCTAGGGGAGGTGCTGGGACCTTTAAGGGGTGGGGCCTATTGGGATGGGCTAAGTCACGAGGGCAGTGCCCTGGAAGGAATTCTTCTCAGGGACTCCCTCCTGGTTAGTTCTCATGACACTGGTGTCTCCCTAAGCCCTGACTTCTTGTCTCACTTCTCTTTCTGTCACACAATCCTGTCACGGTGCCATTAGCTTTTCCCTAGAACCAGACAAACCGCTTAGAATTTCTGCCACTGAAACTGTAAGCTACATATACCTCTTTTCTTTACAAAGTGCCCCACCTCAGGCATTTCATTGCAGTAACAGAAAATTAACTATTCCATGCCCCACACTAAGCTCTACCTCTCCACAGGCCTGCTCCTTCTACAGAAGTCCACAGGTCTGGGATGGTTCCCATTAACCCCACCCCCAGTCCCCAGTGCAGAAAAAAAAAATTCCTTCTGTGCCTTAGTCTAAATGTTTCTTTCTACCATTCTGTCCCTTGATTTTCAATCCTATTGCTCTGCTGTTTCTAATCTCTACTATTAAGCTCACCTAGTGAGTTCTTCTCTTCACTCACTGTTTTATATTTGCTATTTGACTCTAAAAATGGATTCCAGTTGCTCAAACTTATGCTTTCCCCTGTTTTATTGACTCAATAGAGCATTACCATTTTAAGGTCTTCTGATTAATAGCTCCAATATCAGAATCACTGTGAATCTGTTTCTGTTGTTCAATTTTTCTAGTCAGTCAGTCTTTTTAAAAAAAAAAAATTCTTTTTTCTTCAGGACACCATACAACTTTTCACTAGGTGCCAGCCATTATAGGTGAAAAATGCAAGCACTCTTAAAGGACGATGTTTTCTTCCCAGCAAGAACGGCATGGGGACTTCAGGGGCTGGTCTTTTGGGTCTTGCCTGTACACCTGGGTGATGGCTCAGAGCAATGGCTAGGGCAGTGATCCAGGCCCCTCCAGCTTAGCCTCTCCTCGTTCCCAGCCACACAGGCCTGCGGGAAGCCTGGCCCTGTTCTGCAGGCCTCCCGGGGACTGTTTTCAGCTGTGCTTCCTGGAGTCTCACCATACGCACACTCAGCTTGCCAATGACTGGAGGGAAATTTGTGTGCAGATCTGGGGACTCCCATTCCTGGGGTCCCGTCTATTCCAGGATCCTCCCTCTCATTTCCAGACGCTCTGGCAGCCCCCCCACTCCCACCTGTCTTCTCTGTCTCACGACTTCCTCTCCACATGGGCTTCATTTCCCCTTCACGGGAGCGAACTGGAAGCAAACTCGAGGAAAGCAGGTTGCCTGTGAAACTCTACTGCTGTGCTTCCTTATTTCAGAGACTGCAGCACCTCGAGCCCTACCCTCCATTTGTTGTTCTCCGATGACCCTGAAGAACTGCCATTCAGTCTCCACAAAAGCCGCCATCACTGTGGCCTGAGAGATGCCCTGCTGGCCACTGCTGTCCTCCTGCACAGCCAGTGCCCTCGTCCTGCCACCCTCTTCATCGGCTTCCAGGCTGGTTTCCCTCCTCTACTTTTGCCTCCTTCCAATCGGTCTTCAGTCCTAAGGGCCAAAGAATTTGCTAAAAATATAAATGTGATTGTGACGTGTCTGCTTATGACCCCCACACCCCTGCTTCCAGGATACAATCTGTATCCCTGACTCGGACTAGAAAGGGTGCTGCCCTGCTCCCCAGCCCACTTCCTTCCTTCTCCAGCCACGCCACTTTAATCCCTCTGGGCCTCCCAACCTGCCGAACCCTGTACTGCCACACCCTCCCACCGCTTGTCCCCAGGCCCTTCCTACTGATGGTCTACAGCCCAGCTTCCTCTAGGAGCCCTTCCCAGATGGGAGTTGGGTAGCCCTGCTGGAATCCCACAGCCTGACTTCCCTCATCCCATTCCTGAACCTCCCCATTCTGTCCCTGACTGATCTGATCTATCACTGTCCGTCTGTCTGTCTAGTGATGGGTCTGTCACCTCCTTCCCAAAGACACTCACTGGATTGTGAGTTCCACGGGGGGGGGGAGGGCCCAAGGTTGCCTTGTTCACTGCTATGTCCCTAACATCAGGTAAGTACAGGATGTGGGTTAATGAACTATTCCAAGGTGCTGCAGCAGGTTAAGATGGCAGTAGAGGGGCCAGCAACATAGCTCAATGGACTAAGTGCCTGTTTAGGCAAGCGATGGGACCAGGGTTTGATCCCTGGCACCACAGGCTGTGCCAGCTCCATCCCTGGGGGCACTGAGTTGGCTACTGAGGCCAGGCATGGTGGCACACACCCACAATCCCAACACTCGGGAGGCTGAGACAGGAGGATCACTATGAGTGCAAGCTGCGTAGTGAGACCCTGTACCAAGAACATAAAAGATGGCAGTAGAAATGGGGATACAAAAGCCAGGTGTGGCAGCACAGGCTTGAAATCCCAGCACACTAGGAAGCTGACGTAGCATGACTGCAAGTTCAAGCCCAGCCTGGGCAATTTAGCAATTTAGTAAGAACCTGTTTTTTTTTTTTTCTTAAAGGTAGGGTCTCTGGGGATTTAGCTCAATGCAAAGGCCCTGGGTTTAATCCTCAGTATTTCTTTCTTTCTTTTTTTTTTTTTTTTTCCTCAGTATTTCTTGCACAAAGAAAGAACAAAAAGAGAAGAAAAAAAGAAAGAACTGGAGAAAGGAAATAAATCATTGGTGGCTGAATCGGCAGGTGGTGCCAGGGTCCTTGTGACCCCTGACCACTCCCAGGTGTCACTAGAAGGCTCTTGTCTCTGTGACCTGTGAGTGGGAGGAGTGGCACCAGGCCCAGCAAGGGACACCTGTCTTTTCTGATTAGATGCACGCATACCACAGAGGCAGCCGGCGTCCTCCCTGGTCACTTTCTTTAAGACGCACATTGGATTAAGCCACGTCAGGATAGAGGAAGAAGGGAAACCCCGCACAAACGCAGGTGCTCTGCTTGCGGACGTCACCGGGACTGCAGTGGCTTTAATCAGTTTCCTTCCTCACCGGGCCAGAAAGAGGAATCTCTGCTGACAGCGCAGCACAGGGCCCTTCCTTCCCCATTCTTGTCTCTCCCGTGGGAACTGGCTGAACAAGAGAATGTGGCTCTTTTTTATTTTTCAATTGATAAGTGCCTGAAGGAATTGGGGAAGTTTCTTGACACCCCTGCCAACTGTTCAACTCAGGTAGTGCAGGGAACCTTCCTACGTTGTGTTCTCCTCTTGTTTTTGTGAATTTTTTTTTTTTTTTTTTTTTTTTTTTTGGCAGAACTGGGATTGAACTCAGGCCCTTGCACTTGCCAGGGAAGCGCTTATTCCACTGAGTGTTTTTATGAATTTTGACCTCCACCCGCCCCCCGCGATGGTCTAGAACCCCAAAACTGAAGTGACCCTGCTGCCCCAGACTTCCAAGGAGGAGTGACTACAGGTGCATATCACCATGTCTTGTTCCTTTCCTTTCTTTAAGAACCACGAGTCTCTGCTTGTGTCTTGCCCTCATGCCAAGCAGATAGCTCAGCAGCATAACTGCCTACTTGGCAAGTGCAAGGTCATGAGTTCAATCCCTGGTACAAAAATAAAAACAAAAATAAAAACAAAAACACACCCAAAGAACTGACTAAGCACCTGCTTAGGTAAGTGCAGGTACCAGGGTTTGCTCCCTGGCACCACATGCCATGCCAGCCCCATCCCCAGGCGCAGTGAGCTGGGGACTGAGACCAGATGTGGTGGCTCGTGCCTGTAATTTCAGTACTGGGGAAGCTGAAAACAGGAGGATCACTATGAGTCCGAGCTGCATAGTGAGACCCTGTGCCAAATACATAATAAATAAATAAAGAAGTGTTTTGGCCTCTATTGTTGGACCATCCTTTGTCCCCAAGGGAAAAAAAAATTACATAAAAATAAAAAAAAATCAACAAAATACCCCACCTACCTCTCAAGCGGGTATGTCAGAATGTTAAGGGGTGATATTGTACCTCATACACAAAAATCACCCGTGCAAATGCGTGGGAAGAGGGTAGGTCTACACTTGGGAGTGGGAGTGGGCATAGTCTGAGATGAGGGCAGTGTCGCTCTCAGGGTCGGATTAGAGTTGTTAGGAAAGCAAAAGGGACTGAGTTGGGGTTAGTACTGGGGTAAGGACTGGAGTGGTGCTGGGTGGGGCAAGGATCTAATGCAGCGGTGAGGTTGTGTGGGGGAGAGTTTGGGGCCGGAGGTGGCGCAGTCCGCTCTACTCACCAGGTCTGGGCTTGTTGCACAAGTTGGACCTACACACCGTCTCCGTAAGGCTGATGATCTGAGAGCCCCTCCGATAGCTCATCGTCCTGTTGCTCTTCTTTGCATGTGTGCATCCCCGCTCTACTCTCTCCAGCTCTTCTTCTTTTGTGAAGATTGTATCATTAGTGTCCAGAAATTTCCTCTGGGCCCCGCCAACTTTCAATCATTCCCAGGGCTGATTCTTGCCAGACCACCCTTGCTTGGGTGTAGTTCTGTCTTCGCTAGAGTCATCCCACCACCAGGCAATTCCCCCAGCCCCAGGAAAGCCAGTTCTCTCTAAGACTGGCCTGTTTCAGGTACTTTTTAAAGGAAGTGGAATTTTTAAAGCGCCCCATTTCATATCTCCCAAATCCCACTCCTCTTATTCTTGGTTCAGAGGCAACCAGTGGTAAAAAGTTCCCATCCTATGTAGGCCTGGTGACATATGTTATTGTTTTCCATGTTTGTCTGAAAACATATGTTAGAAGACATTCCATGTAATATGTCTCTTCCCCTCAATCCTGATATGTCTTTGTTTTTTGGGCACTACCTGGGATTAAATCCCAGGGCTCACTACTACTAAGCTACATCTTCACTCCTTTTTATTAATTAATTTATTTATTTTGGTAGAATCAGGGATTGCACTCAGACTCTTGAGCTTAAGTGCTTATTCTACTGAGCCATCTCCCTTGCCCCTCCTTCTATATTTTATTTTATTAATGTATTTTCTATAGGGTCTCCCTAGTGATCCAGACTCATAGTGATCCTCCTGTTTTTAGCCTCCCCAGCATTGGGATTATAGGCATGCACTACCAGCTCCCTATCAGTGGTCAGCTCAGCATACCTCAGGGACAGGGACAGCATGGCTTGTGGTACCGGGGATCGAACCAAAGTCCCTGAGCTTGCCTAAGCAGGTGCTTAGTCTGCTATCTTGCCAGCCCTATTTGAGACACAGTTTTGCTAAATGGTCTGATATAGGCTGGTCTCCAATTTGCAGATGCTCCTACCTCAGCCTCCCTAATCGCTAGAGCTAGAGGGACATCACATTTTTTGAGATGTATCCACAAGGAAATGTGCAGCCCTGACTCCTTTCCTTAAACTCTGAGCAGGATTCTACCATGTGATCATACCGTATGATCCTTTGCTGGTTCCCAATTTACCATATCACAAATACTACTGCGAAGAACATCCTTATGTGTGTGTCTGTGGGTCGTGCGGCCAAGCATCTGTGCAGTTTCTGCATTGAGCTACTGGCTGTAGAGTATGCTAATCTTCATCTGTACGAGATATTACCCAATGGCTCTGGGTGGCACATCTTTACTTCCCTATCATGGGGTGTGTGTTTGCACATCTTTATTGGTCTGTGTAAGGTCAATATTTTATTTTATTTTTGGTGCTGAGAATGCATCTCAAAGCAAAAACTAAGTGAGCTGTACCACAGAGTTACAACCAAGACAGTATTAAAAGTTTAAATGTTTGCTAATCCCATAGTTGTGAAGGGTGTGACAGAAGGGTTCTTGGTCACTAGCGCTCCTTATCGCTCTGGAGTCAGGGGCGCTGGGGTCACGCTCACCTTCCCACACACGTATGACTGTGGTCCTGCAGAGGTTCTGGCCAGGGGCGCAAATTTCCTCCTTGCAGGGCGCCCCACTCTTACACCGCAAGCAGAGCAGCGCCCAGGATCCTGAAGGAGGCGGAAAGGGGAGAGGAGACCTGGTTAGTCCCAAGAGCCAAGACGGACTCCAGGGCCAGCTTCAGGTGCTGTCCACTGGCCACTCCTGCCTCTCGGTTCCAACTCTGGGCCCTCAGTCACTGTCCCGAGCCCTGTCTCTGCCCACAGGCGCTCCCCAGGTCCAGCCTCGGCTTGTTCCCTGTAAATCCATCCATCCATCTTGGAGGTCTTACTCCCGCCTTCACAATCAGCGTTAGCTGTCCCACTATGACCCTAGCTCCTCATGTCTCAAACTCTGCTAGGGGCGTTCTTCTCCCCTCAGCGTCCCATCGATCTTTAGTTTATACCTCCGCTGCTGCCGCTGAGCTCGGCTAACTTACTCTCCCCAGCCACAACCCCCAACCCTAGCCCCGCCCATCCGCTGTGGGGCGTGAACCCCAAAGAACCCAGTTTTGGCCCGGGTCCCTCCATCCCCCGACCCTGCAGGTTCTATCCCCGCCCCCGACACGGCCCCGCCCCCGTTCGTGTCTAGCCCCGCCCCCAGCCCGCCCGGGACTCCGAGCTCGCTGCGGCTCCGCCCCGAGGTTGTAACACCTTCAGCTCCTCAGCCCCCTGCCGGCGTCCGCTCGGCCTCCCGGCCGTCTCTTTACCCCGAGACTCCGATCATTACTCATTCTTGACCACCGCCGCCGCGACGCCACCCCCAGCCACGTCTGACCTCATCCATTTCCCTTTCCACATCCTCTCATTTCTCAAGCCCACTCCCCCATATTTTCCGGGGGAAGCAGGTGCAATGGTCCCTTCGGCGAGGGGATGGCGAAAGTGATCGGGCTCGGCCCGACTTTCTTTAGGCTCTTTGTAAAGCGGGGCGCTGCCCGCTTATTTCTCTAGGGGTGATCCTGGGGCGCCCGGAAGGGTCAGAACTCCACTCACTCAGCTCTAGCTGGGGCTTTCGGAGCCCTTGCTCAATTTGTGGCTCAGGCTCCTCCTTGAAAAAGATTAATCATAGCTCCGCCAGCGTGGCTTGAGATGCCAAGGAAGGCGAGCAGAAGAAATCAGACTTTTTTAGAAAAAGGGCACTCGCGAAAGATCGCCCTGTTAACGCCTTGGCCTAACTAGTAATCTTCCCCAACTAATCTTTCCACTCCGTTGACCAGAGACTGCGCCTCACGCGTCTGCAGGATTATCCAATTAATCTGGCGCTAGGCAGATTAATTGGATACGGGGAGAGGTGCTGGGGCCCCTATCCCCTTTCCGCAACTCACCAGACCCCGTCCCCCCTTTTCCAGCGCGGGTGCCCGCCCCGATCCCTACCTGGGGTGCAGATCAGAACGCAGGGCAGCAGCAGCACCAGCAGCGCGGGGCGGCCCATGCTCCCGGCCCAGCCCTGGTCACTCCTTTGCACCACCCGCCCGGAATGTGGCAGTTTTGTGGCCCGGGGTTCCTCGGCGGGCTGCTCCGGAGCCTGTGAGCAGCAGAGGCGTGGGCGCCGCCCCCTCCTCCCCGGCCCTTCTCCCTCCCCTCCTCTGCAGAACTTCTCCTCCCCAGGGTGCGGTCACCACGTAGGGAGGACCGGAGCTGGCTGGGCCCTGACTCACTACAGCGGTCACAGCTCTGTCATCAGATTGACTAGGTTCAAATCCCAGTTCTTCCTCTTCCTGCCACGCGACTTCCTTGGACAATGACTCTTCTCAGGTGTAAAATGAGGACAAAAATCTTGTCTGGGTGGGAGACTGAATGCACCTGACTGTTAGGTAACATTAAGAGCCGTTAGCTCTGTTGGGGGTATTGGTGGTATTGTGGTCGCGTGTGGAAAACGCCTTTGTCATTCAGAGATGAACTCAGAAAGATTTGGATGTCCAATGACATAATGTCTGCCGCTTATCTTCACTTTAGCCAAAAAAAGTAGATATCGCTGTTATGAGAAAGATTTTTGTGGTTATGTGGGGAAGTTGCTCTTTTAAAAAAAAAATCAAAAGAAAAAAACCCAGATGCTCATTGAAGCATTTAGGGTGGATGCCATCCCTGTCTGCTGATAAGTAAAGTATTTACTTCAAACATACTTTAGAAGCCGGTCGTGGTGGCGCATGCTGGTAATCCCCGCACTTGGGAGGCTGAGGCAGGAGGATTGTTGTGAGTTTGAGACCAGCCTGAGCTACAAAGTGAGCTTAAGGCCAGCCTGAATTGCATAGTGAGACCCCGTTTCAAAAAGACAAAAAAAAAAAACTTTAGAAGATCTAAACAACCAACTTGAAGATGCCATTGTGCAATATAACAATCATTGTTGAATTCCTATTATGGTATTTTGCTTAGTGAAATTTTGTATTGTGTCCAATTTTTTTTTACTATTTTTATTCTCTTAACAAAAATAAATAAAAATATAGTTGAGCAAAAAAAGTTCAGAAAAAAATAAAGGAAATTAGCCAACTATTTAAATTGATTATATAACATCTACAAGTAGGTAAGAGGCTTTTTTTTTTTTTTTTTTTCTGTACCAGGGATTGAACTCAGGACCTTGCGCTTGCTAGGCAGGCACTTATACCTGCTCAGCTATCTCCTCAATGTATAAAATGCAGAGGATAAAGGAAGTCTCCAGTTTCTGGCCAGCGAGAGCAATTCAACACAGGAAAAGGCTCAGAATAACGGCAGGCCCACGTGGAGGGCTCAACAAATTTCTGGTGCATTTTCCAAGGAGCTTCTCTGTGTCAGCCCCAATTTCGGAGCTGAGGACACAGCAGGAAACAAAGCAAAGTCCTCATGATTGTGCTGACAGTGAGCCGTGCACATTATCTAAACTTCCATAGGGCTGGGGAGATAGTTTAGTGGAATAAGTGTTTCCCTGGCAAATTTAAGGGCCTGAGTTCAACCTCCAGTTCCACCAAAAAGTAAATAAATAAATAAATAAAAGTAAATTTACAAAAAATACACTTTTACTGTCCAGGACTAGGCCAGGTGGGGAAAGCAGGTATGACTTGAAGGAGATGCCGGGGTGCTCGTGCCGCAAGAGCTGTGCTGGGTGGGGCGGTCCCCGGGGATGCAATGAGCATGGAGGAAAGAAGTCAGGTGAATGTGTAGGGAAAGCTCTCCTGAAACGGGGAACAGCCTGCGCACAGGGCCAGGTGGGACTGTGTTGAGTGACCTGTAGGAACTGCAGGGAGGTCGGTGTGAGTCATAGAGAAGATGCTGGAGAAGGAGCAGCTCTTTGTACAATATTGATTGTGCTATTTTGATTCTTACTAATCTGTTGAAACCTTAGGCTAATCATTTTCGGACCAGGTGAGAAAAGTCCCAAAAGAAACACTGTCTCAGGGTGGCCCTGATGTTTGCGTGTGGGTGTTGGCCACAGATAAAAGTTTGTATTTCATGACTCATTGACTCTGTATTCCTTATCTGGGAAGTAGAGATTGTAAGTAAGTTTCTTTTTCCCAGTTCCAGATGCTTTGGGGAGAGAAAAAACTCACCTGGTTTTGAACAGGGCCTGGGGCATAGTAAAAATAGCAGCTTCACGGTTTTGGATCGAACTGGGGCTTTTCATTTTCACCTCCTGGCATGATGAGGGAGTTGGGGTGTGTTCTGGAGTCTGAGGTTAGCCATTGTCAAGCAGATGGCTGCTGGGAAGGATCACTCCCTGGTTGGGTCATCCAGAGCCAGTGTAGTCCTCTAAGCTGAACCTCAAAATCCTCATCTGGGACCCAGATGAGTCCTTTTTAGGCGTGGTGTGAAGACTGACTAAGAAATTGGTGTAAATGAGGTGGATAAATAAAAAGTGAGGTGTGGTGTAATCCCAGCTATGGGGGAGGCTGAGGCTGGAGGTTCACAAGTTTGAGGCTAGCCTGGGTGATTTAGTGAGACTTGTTTCAAAACAAACAAATAAGGAGCTGTGGAGGTAGACCGGTGGTAGGGTGTTTGCCTAGTATGCATAAGACTCTGGATTCAATCCCTGTAGTGGAAAAGAAAAAAGAAAGGAAAATAATGTTAAGGTCTGAGACCTTGCTCAGCCGTTTGCCCCTGCGTGACCCGGGGAATGGCTCCACTGCATTCATCATTGGTTCCCCCCTGGATAAGATGGGCTGGGATGGGTGAGAGATGTTTAGGGGCTCTACGCACCCCATGGTCTGGCACTACCACTTCTGATGAAATGATTTCATAGCTGTGGGACCAATTTCCTCTTTTATTTAAAGAATAAAGGAAGTGTTTTTTCTTCCTTTGTGCACATCCTCCCACAGACTGCTGTGGTCTCCTGAAATCTCCAGTTTGCTCCTCTTCTGTGTCTCTGGCTTTCTCTTTTATTCTATCTTTCCATTTGGATGTTTTTCCTCATTTCTGTCCCTCTGTATCTCTCTGGATCCTTCCTCCCTACTCCACACTGTCTGTTTTTCAATTTCTCTTTGCCTCCTTCTTTTTGCTTCTGCTGTTTGTCTGTCTGTCCATCTTTTCCTCTGTGTTGTCTGTCTCTCTCTCTCTCATTTGTGTGTGTGTGTGCGCGCGCTCGTACTCGTAGTGATCCTCATGTTTTCAGCCTCCATAGTGCTGGGATTACAGGCGTGTGCCACAGTGCTCCATCACCGGCTCAGCGTGCCTGGGGGGTGGGGCCGGTCCAGCGGGTGGTGCCAGGAATCAAACCCTGGCCCCCCACACTTGCCTAAGCAAGGGCTTAGTTTGCTAAGCTATCTCGCTGGCCCTACTCTGTCTCTCCTTGTGACTTTTTCTGTGTCTCTGCCCCTGCCCTTGTCCCTGCCCCGCCTCTGTCTGCCTCTTAGGTCTCCTTCAAGTGACACACTCTGGTAAGGTTTCGGCAGGTGTCAGGACCATTCTTGCCACTTCCACAAATGTGGTAGGAATGTCCCCTCCTTCTTCCTGGTGACTCATCAGGATCTTGCCTGGCTCTGTGTGCCTGCAGGGCTGTGGGCCAGGCACATGGGTTTCAGAAGATCCCTTAGCAGAGAGACAGAGAGGGAGACAGATACAGCAGGACTACTGTTTCCAACACACAAGAGCTCCAGGTATGAGATACATTGTGTTTGCCCCAAAGACGGGGTGAAGTCCTAACCCTAGGACTCAGAGCACAGCCTTATTTGGAAATACATTGCTGGTGCAACTAGTTAAGATGAGGTCATACTGGGTTGGGGTGGGCTACTCATCCAACATGACTGGTGGCCTGGTAAGAAGGTGGCCGAGTGATGACAGAGACCCAGTGAGAAGGTTGGAATGACAAAGACAGAAACTGCAGTCATGCAGCTGCAGGCCAAGGATGCCCAAATCAATGGCAGCCTCCCAGAAACAGGGAAGAGGCAGAGAGGACTCCCCTCCAGGGTCTGGAGGAGATGCAGTCCTGCAGACCTGACACACTGATCTGAGGCTTCTTGACTCCAGACTGGCAAACAATACTTTTCTTTGTTTTAGCCCTGTGTGGGCTACATAGTGAGTTCAAGCCAGCTTGGAACCCGTAGCAAGAGCCTGTCTCAAAACAAAACAAAACATACTAAAGTATTATTTGCTTCCGTTGGCTTCGGCTATTACAACCATCCCAAAACATAGTGCTTGAAACAAGTATTTATGGGCTGGGAGAATATAGCTCAGTGGTAGAGCCAGCACTTGCTTGGCATGCCTGAGGCTCTGTCCCCATCAATGCTGTAAAACAAAAACAAAAAAACAAACCCAAATACTTCATCTTTGGGGCTAGGCTGCTCTGGTACAGGCTGTGTTGACGGGGCTCAGTTAGACCTAGATGGTATGCGGTCTGGCCTATTGGTTCTCTACTGCCCATGCTCTGAAATCCTAATCCCCAGTGTGCTGGTATTAGGAGGTGGGCCTCTGGGAGAGGGAATCACGTAAGGAGGGCAGAGCCCTTATAAATGGCATTAGTTACCTTACAGAGAAGACCCCCAGAAGCTGGGCATGGCGATGCAGCCCTCAGGGAGACCAGAGGCAGGAGAATCAAAAATTTAAGCTCAACCTGGGCAATGTAGAGAGACCCTATCTAGAAAAGGAGACCTGGGGCTGGGGAGATGGCTCAGTGGAATAAGCGCTTCCCTGCCAAGCGCAAGGGCCTGAGTGCAATCCCTGGTTCCACCAAAATAAATAAATGAATGAATAAATAAATAGACCCCAGGAAGAGCTGCCTTGCCCTTCCCTGAATGGGAAGGTACAGCACGAAGATATCTTCCAGGACCAGGAAACAGACCTCCCCAGACACTGGATCTTCTGGTGCCTATATCTTGGACCTTTGTTACAGCAGCCTGGACTGGCTAAGGCAGATGACCTTCTTCCCACACATGGGCTCTTGGCCTCTGTGGCTGGGGTGACTGGCGTTCTCACAGAAGCCTACTGGTTTCCAGCCTCAGCTGGATGACCTCGTGGTGAAAAAGTTGCAGAAACAAGAAGTCGAGACTCTTGTCCATTCCCGAGGCCTCTGCTCAGGACCTGTGTGACATCGTTCCTGCACATTCTAGCGGCCCAAGCCAGTTATGAACTGAGGTTCAAGGGGAGGAGGAAAAATTGAATTCACTTCTTTGCCACTTGAAAATGAGATAGGAGGTTGGGTGCGGCAAATCTGGCTGACAAAATAAATAAGACCAGTCAGTTATGTGACCCCAGAACAGCACCAAATAACTCCCAGGACCCCAAATATAGAATTCTTAGGGGAGGACACAAATACCACAAAGATCTGGATATCATGACTCTTCATTGTAGCCCACTCCGTGTCTTCTAGACCTGAGTGTACCGGATTTTTTTTCCCCCATCTCTCTTTTTCTCTTTTGTTCAGATCAAGTTTGCTCTGCAGAGCCAGTTTTCCCCTTACCCCTTTACCCCTCACTTTTCAAATAAAGTTTTGACACCATTTTTGGCTTGCCTCATTCAAATCTTTTCTTTTTTCCATTTATGTGATTTGGTACAGAGTCTCACTATGCAGCTCAGACTCGGAATGATCCTCTTGTTTTCAGTCTCCCCAATGCTGGGATTACAGGCGTGTGCCACCACGCCTGTAGACTCGGTCTGTGGCTCAGTGCGCCCCAGAGGCAGGACTGGTGATCGAACCCTGGTCCCATGCTTGCCAAAACAAGAAGCGCTTAGTTGGCTGAGCTATCTCACTGGTCCTCCTCATTCAATTCTTGATTCAAGGCAAGAAGGCCCTGGAATACATTTAGCTGGAAGCCGCTTCTTTCTTTTTGAGACAGGATCCAGGCTGGACTTTTTACTAGCTTTGACTCTGCTATCTCAGCCTCCTGAGTGCTGACATTACAGGTGTGTACCACCATGCCCGGTTTGGTAATCCATTTTTAAAGGAACCGCCCAGCAGGCTGTGGAATCCTCCTATCCCTGTACACTTCTCAGGCCTGAAGAAGTCAAGAATCTCTATGGGAACTCACAGATTTGACAAGTGTCTGAGAGAGCTGACCTAGGGCCTTGCAGGGATGTAAACCGGTACAATGCGAAAGAGGACAACTTTGCAATGACTCTCAAAATCACAAATGTAGAAAGCCTTTGACACAGGCAAGCCACTTACCGCCTTGGGGAACTTGGCGGGCACGTGAAACAACACTGGTGCTAAAGTTTTCTTCGCGGATAGCTTGAGGTGCACGCCTGCCTGCAGCGGAAGCAGGCAAGAGGAAAGGCTTTTTGCAACTCAGGTTACATCACTGGTAAGGGAAGAAGTCTGAGGGCAGAACAGTGTGGCGAGAACTCAGAGGTTCCCGCACGTTGAGGTAGGGCATGAGTCCCTACTTGCTTCTACATGCTTGAGATAACTGTCCCCCAAAGACCCCTTGTCTCCAGGGTCACAAGAAGGGCAGGGGAAATGTCCCTTCCCTATCTGCTCACTCTTTGTCCCACAAGTCTTGCTTGTGCAGTGCAGGGCTGTTTACCCAGCCCCAGTGTGGACAGATAGCCTCATGGGACCCTGGCTTCCAGTCACGAAACTGCCTGGGGGTGCTGCCCCCTCCAAAGACTGGCTCTCCCTTCTTCCCATTTTTCCCAAGTCGAAGGATCTGCGAAGCCAGTGAGTGGAGTCCCCAGGCTTCTTTCCCTTCAAGGAAGGAAGTCCCTGCCCCCAGGCCCCTCTCTCTCCCTCAGGCTTGGTAACTGGCGTAGCTAACTCTGTACACACTGGTGGAGGGTCCTGCAGGAGCCGGAAGCTGCACGCCCTGTGGGTGACCTGGACTTGTCCTTTCTCTTGCCCTGATCTCTCTTCTGAGTCAAGGGGAGAGGCCAAGCTCACCCCGCCCTGCACTGGCCTTATTTCTGTTGCTAAATAATCGTGATGGTGGCAACCATGACAGCAGTGGCTCGTACCTCCAGGTCTCTCGTGGTTGCTGTTGTGGGTTTTGTTTTAATGTTCACTTGCGCCGTGCGCAGCGCACAGGCACTGCATTTACTATGGAGAGTCAGGCACAAGCCCTCTTAATTCTTTTTGTGTCCCCTCACCTGTTCCTCCCTCACTTTCCCCTCCACCTTTGGGTGTCTCTCCCATTGGCAAAAGATCCATCTCGATTTAAGTACTGGGGACGGAACCCAAGGACTGGGCTGTATCCCTTCTTATTATTTTTTTATTTTGAAACTGAATCTCACTAAACTGTGATCCTCCTGCCTCGGCACTTCCAGCCTCGGCACTTCCAGCCTCGGCACTTCCAGCCTCGGCACTTCCAGCCTCGGCACTTCCAGCCTCGGCACTTCCAGAGCGCTATTTTTGTCTCTTTTGGGGGAGGGACAGGACCGGGGATTGAACCCAGACCTTTGCACTTGCCAGGGAAGCGCTTATTCCGCTGAGCCATCTTCCCAGCCCCTTGTTTTTGTCTTGCAGCGCCTGGGGTTTGAGCCCGACAAGGGCCTTAAGGGTGGAGCTACAGCCCCCAGCTCCTTTTTCTTTCTTTCTTTTTTTTTTTGGCAGAACCAGGGCTTGAACTCAGACCCTTGCTTATTCTACTGAGCCATCTCTCCGGCCCCCTGCTATGATTTTTAATCCTCCCAACAGGCGCTCATGTAGGTTCTTTCGCAAACCAAGAAACAAACTCGGGTAGGTAATGCGCCTTGCCCAAGGGCGCTGGGCTGAGTGGCGGAAGCAGCAGAACTGGAAAGCAAGTCCAACCTGTCCGGGCCCATACTGTTCCTCGGCCCTGAAATTTGAACACGACTGCCTCGAACACTTTGAGTCTAGCATTTCCTGGAACTCAGGCCCTTGGGCTACACTCATTGTGCAGATGAAAATCTTCAGTGGCTGTAACCAGGGGAAGGGACAGCACAGAGTTGCCTCTGAGCAGAATTGACCCCAGTCTTCTCACCTAAGCCACTGCCCACTTACTTTAGGGTTTTTTGTTTTTGTTTGTTTGTTTTGTGTGTGTGTGTGCAGGGTCTCACTATGCAGCTTAGACTCACAGTGATCCTCCTAATTTTTGCCTCCGCAGTGCTGGAATTACAGGCATGTGCCACCACGCCCGGATTCTACTTTATTTATTTATTTATTGGTGGAACCGGGGATTGAACTCAGGCCCTTGTGCTTGCCAGGGAAGTGCTTATTCCACTGAGCCATCTCCCCAGCCCCTCCACTTACTTTAAAATATTAACCATTTTATTTGTGGGCTGGGAATTGAATCCAAGACTTTCACATTGAATTATGTTCCCAGCCCTTCTAAAAATTTGTGACAGGGTCTTACCAGGTTACTTGGCTGACTAGGCTGGGCTCAAAACTTGCAATCCTCCTGCATCAGCCTCCAGAGTGCTATGATTTGGAAGCTCTTTGAACAAGATTGGGGAGAGGTGGCTTCTACAGAGACATGCCCAGCGCCAACACTGGAAGGTCTGCCATGACCCTCATCCCTCTCAACAGATGGGATAGAGTAATTTTTTTTAAAAAAATATTTATTTGATACAGGGTCTCACTGTGCAGCTTGGACTCCTAGCAATCCTCCTGTCTCAGTCTCCCTAGCACCGAGATTACAGGCAATGCCACCACGCTCGGTTTGGGGGCCGGCATGGCATACTGTACCAGGAATCAAACCTGGGTCCTTGTGCTTGTCAGGCAGGCTCTTAGACTGTGGATCTATCTCCCTGGCCCACCTCTCAACAGATGGGAAAATCAAGGGTGTCTAGTAGGGAGCCAGGGCAGCAGGGCCTTGCAGGCCTCACTAGCTGGGGCAGGTCTGTTTTCCCCCTGGTAAAGCACAGTGGTCAATTCAGGTACCAGGTTCAAAACTGATCAATTCTGTGTCCCTGCTTAAAGGCCTTGGGTGCCCCTAGTTTTGTTTTCCTCTCTGTGAAAAAGGAGAACTCAGGCTGCAATACATCTAGATTTGCTTGGTTAAAATCTACTGCTTGGGGGTCCTCAGGCCATCCAGGGCCACCTGTGAATCCTCTCCCACATTCCTGCACCAGAAGGAGTCATGTTGGGTCCAGAGAGGTCACCAGGAGTGACCCTGGCAACTGGGCAGGACGTTGTGGCCAATAAGGTGGCCCGACTGGTGGCTATACACTGTGGGGGTCCCTCCTGGGTTATGAGTACAGTTAAGCATCTCTTACCTAAAATAGTTGGAACCAGAAGTGTTTTGGATTTTAGATTTTGGGGGATTTTGGATGAAACTCAAGTCTAAATTAAAAAAAAAATTCATTTGTGCTTTAGGTCCAAAGATAATCATTTTTATTTTGGGGAAGGGTCTTTAGGATGTTCAGGGTCTCACTCAGAGATCAGACTCCTAGTGATCTGCCTGTTTACAGCCTCCCAAGAGCTGGGATTACAGGTGCGTGCCACCGGGGATTGAACTCAGGCCCTTGTGCTTGCCAGGGAAGCACTTACTTATTCCACTGAGCTATCTCCCCAGCCCCCTTAAAATGCTTTTTAATAGTGCACATTTGTAGTATGAAGGTAATCTTATGCAACATTTTAAAATAATTTTTTGCGTGAAACAAAGTGGTTTTGATTTTTTTTTTTTTTTTTTTTTTTTCAGAACTGGGGATTGAACTCAGGCCCTTCCTCTTCCCAGGGAAGCATTTATTCTACTGAACCATATCTCTGGCCCTTGGTTTTGATTTTGATGGCTTCTTTCTTTCTTTCTTTCTTTCTATGGCACCAGGGACTGAACTCAGGACCCTGCGCTTGCCAGGCAAGTGCTACTTTGATGTTTTTGCTTCTTGATTTTGATCTTTTGAGGCAGGGTCTCACTATGTAGTCTGGGCTGGCCTCCAACTCACCCTGCCTCAGCCTCCTGAGTGCTGGGTTTATACGTGTATACCACCATGCCCAGTTTATGAAGCAAAGTTTTGTGGTGCAGAATTTTCCACTTGTGGTGTCATATTAGTGCTCTAAAGGTATTGGATTTTGGAGTTTTGCATTAAGGATGCCAATCTGTGGTACTGTTTGGAGGAATTTGTTAACTAACATCTTCATGGAGTGATCAGGCAACCTATTAATGATAATGGTGGTAATAATAATAAGTCATCTATATGTCCTTCGTTGGTCATAGTGAGTAGCCTTGGTCTTCTTTTCTCCCTCATGCTCCACAGAACTCAAGTTTCCCCATTTTTTAGCACTGGGGCTTGAGCCCAAGGCCTCATGCATGCTGGGCAAGACCTCTACCTCTGAGCTACACCTCCAGCCCTTTAAGCAATTTTGAGACAGAGTCTTGCTAAGTTGCCCAGGCTGGTCTGAACCCATGATTTTCCTCCTTCAATGCCCTGAGTAGCTGAGATTACAGATGTGCACCCCATGCCTAGCCAACTCTCCTACTTTGATGTTCTCAAGGCCCTGTCCCTCACACCAGTGGCCTGGTGGCCAGGACAGTGGGTGGGGCCACTATCTGCCCAGGCTATTTGTTTGCCCTCTTCTAGGGCCGCCACCCTGGCGAGGCCCTTGGATAAAAGGCCAGCACACCTGTGCACTGCTTCCTCCTCTCCCATCTGGATCATGCTCCGGCTTCTCTGTGCCCTGATGTTCTTGGGGGTGCTGGTCACCCCGGAAGGTGAGCCTTATGGTCCCTCAGAGAGGGGGAATGTAGGCCCAAAGTTACCTGGGTGGTGAGAGTTGGCTTCCGAGTGTGCGTCCCAGGCACTTCCACCCAGCTGTGGGCAGCAGCTGTGGAGTAGTTGAGAAAGAGCAGGGTTCTGGAGCCGGGCTACCTGGGTTCAAATCTCAGCTCTGCCACTTTTTAACTATAGGACTCTAGTCAAGTCACTTAACCACTCTGTGTTTCAGTTGTCCCCTCTGTGGAATGTGGATGATAAGGACCCTCCTGTTGTTTATTGGATGAATATGTTTGAGGAGGTCAGGGAAGTACTAGGATGGTGGTCACCCTGTGAGGGTGTTTTTCTTTTTTTTTTTTGGTGGAACTGGGGATTGAACTCAGGCCCTTGTGCTTACCCAGAAAGCGTTTATTCAACTGAGCCATCTTCCCAGCCCCTGAGGGTGGGTTCTTATGGATACCCAGGAGCTATTACTACTATGGGTCTTTGACCTTGCCTGCCTGTCTTCATATTGGCTTCAGTTCTGCAGCTTTGGGCATGGGTGGGAAATTAGACAACTTCCATCCCAGCCAAGACCTCTCCGTGGGATCTTGAGCGAGACCCTAGGCCAGCGACGGTGAACCTCTTAGAGCTTTCTGTGATGGAAAACAGCCGCTGTGACACACGTGCCATAGGCTCATCACCCCTGCCCTGAGCCTTCTGACCCCAGTTTCCTCATCTGGAAGATGAGGGTGTGAGAGCGGGAGGTTTTCTCCAAGAGGCAGGATGAGGGACAGCAGGGAGGGTTGATTCCACATTTGCCTGCTCAATTTTGGCTTTGGAAGCTTGAGGGCCAGACAGAGCTCCAGTAGCTGCAGCTCGGAGAACCCGAAGACCCCACTTCCACACTTCTCCAGTGGGGAGCTGCCTGCCAGATTCTGTCCCCACTCCTCCAGAAAAACACTCCTTGATCTGCCAACCGCCCTCCCTCCTACCCGCATCGCCCAATCGCTGTTCTTGAATCCCAAGTGTGTGTACACATAGGAGCAGGATGTACATGCATGTACATGAGCTTTTTGCTCCCCCCTCAAGCCACAGGGTCTGATCCCTCCTCTGTCCCCACAGGAACCTCCAAGACCTGTCCAGCTTGCTCCTTGCGGTCACACTGCAGGAACATCACCTGTCCTTCGGTCCAGGACTCCTGCCTGCTCAGCCAGATGCAGCTGGGTGGGGGATGTGACAGGGGGCGGTGGAGGCAGTGGGAAGACGAGGGGAGAGGGCATGGGTGGGGCTTGGGGCTGCCCAGTGCCCTGGGGGCTGTACACGTTGCCTCACAACTCAACTGGGTGCTGCTGTGAGTAGTGGGGTGCTAGACTGGGTGCTTACAGAGCCTGACTGATCCTTTGGGGTTACCACAGAGGGACAGGGGCCAGGAGAGCTTGGGAAGGGGACCCTAACATCTGCTTCTGACCTCTATCCCCAGAAAATGGGACCGTGGTGGAGAGTGGGGCTTGCGTGGCTCCTGGGCAGTGCCAGGAGGGCATCAGCATCCTGACCTATGCCCCCGGCTCCAAGCTCTGGGTCAGCACCACCTGCTGTGCAAACAGCTGCAGTGACACTGATCCACAACGACCAGGTTGGTCTGTAGCAGGTCCTGGGGCCTTGTGGGCCCGGGTGGGAGCTGGAGGAGTGGGCCTGGAGCTCTGGCCTTGTAGCCTTCTTGCTGGCTGTTGGGATGAGAAAGAGAACTTTAATTCCCATAATAGCAGTATTCTGGGAGGCTGGGTCAGGAGGATCATAAGTTTCATCCAGTTTGGGCAATTTAGCAACTTAGAAAAACTTCGTCTCAGAAAAAAAGTCTGTGTGTGTGTGTGTATTGTGGTGGTGCACACCTGTTATCCCAGCACTCACGAGGCCAAGGAAGTAGGATCACTATGAGTTCAAACCCAGCCTGGGCTACAAAGTGAGTTTTAGGCCAGTCTGAAAAACATAATTTAAAAGGTGAGAACTCAGTGCAAAACCCCTGGGTTAGGGAAAAAAAAAACACATACACATCTGTTTTTGCATCTGGAAAGTGGTGTGGGATCAATTTTATAGGGGTGTGTCCCCTCATTTGGTGCACAGTACCAAGACGCTCTGCATTTTGCAGCTGTGCTACAATTACTGGGGACTGAATTACTGGCCCAGAAGGCTTATCTCCATAGAGCTTCTTCACATTCCCCCAGGCAAGTTGGGCAGAGCAAGTGCTATGGACGCCCCCCAGGCCCAGGTCCAGGGTGAGGCCAGCCAGGGGCCAAGGTACCTAAGCCAGGGCGGTGCTGCTGCACTGCTGGCCTCCTGCTTGCCTGACCTGAGGGCCTCATCAGATTTTGTGCTCTTGGTGTCAGTTTAGACCAGGCTTTGGGTGGCGATTGGGATAATTTTTTGATGCGTGGTTATTTCTTCAAGGAAGGAATTTGTATTTGGAAGAGGTAGTAATGGGGAGGTCCAGCACTCGGGGCTACTTGGCCTTCTTTCAAAGAACTGCAGTTTCCCTCTAAATTCTAAATTGTGGATCTCAACACGAACATGCCAGGTCCAAGCTGAGACCTGGGCACGCTCTTCAGCATATAAAATGCCAGCTGGGATAATAACCACAGTAAGAAAACCCTTCTATTTATGATGAAGAATTGGAGGCCACACGCCAGAATATGTCTGTTAGTTTGGTAGAAGGTCTATGGCTGCACTGTTCATTAGAAATCTAACATAAGCCACATCATTACAACTTCTCTAATCGTCATATTAAAGGGCTGGCAAGATAGCTCAGCCAACTAAGCGCTTGGTTAGGTGAGCTCAGAGACTGGGATTTGGTCCCCAGGACCACATGCCTTGCCAGCCCCGCCCCCAGGGGTGGTCAGCCACAACCAAGTCCGGGCATGGTGGAGCATGCCTGCAATCCCAGCTCTGGGGAGGCTGAAAACAGGAGAATTCACAAGTCCGAGCTGTGTAGTGAGACCCTGTAACAAATACATTAAAAAAAAAAATCTAGTGAAATTGATTTAAGTGATATGTTCTATTGAAGAAAATGCAGCCGAAATATTAATATTTTGACATGTATATGTTAATTGGGTTCCTATTACTAACACAAATCTCTGAGACAATCAGTGTATAGAGAGAAAAATTTACTGAGGCTCACAGTTTTGGAGACTGCAGCCCATGGTTGGCTGGGCTCGTAGCTTTTGGTCCTGTGACAGGCGAGGCAGCTCATCATAATGGGAGTTCATGGCTCAGCAAACCCCCTCCCCTCATGGTAAGCAGGGAGTGAAAGCGAGAGAGTAGAGGGGACTGGAGACCGGCAGCTCCCCTCCAGGCCCTGCCTCCAATGCCTTGAAGATCTCCCACGAGGCCCCATCTCTGCTGAGCCGTCTCCCCAGCTCCTCTCTGGAAGGTTCTACTGCCTCTCAATGGTGCCAATCCAGAGAGCAAGCCTTGAACACATGTGCCTTCTGGGAACATTTCAGGCTCAAACTAGAGCAATGTAAATAATCAATACAGAATTATTAATGAGATATTTTACATTTTTTATGCTAAACCTTTGAAATCTGCTCAAAGCTCTTACACCAGCAGTGCATCTCGAGAGAAATCGGCTGTGTGACTAATGGGCATGTCTTAGGCAGCCTATCACCATTGTAATGCTTCTTGTAGTTGACTTCCTGAACCTGCCAATGTTTCAGTATGAGCGCTCATTTTTTCCCCAACAAGGTTGCACTATGTAGTCCAGGCTGAGCTTGAACTTGCTAGGTTGCCAAGGCTGGCACGAACTTGTTATTCTCCTGCCTCAGCCTCCCAAGCACTGAG
The DNA here is from genome assembly GCA_004027165.1 of Ctenomys sociabilis. NCBI lineage: Eukaryota > Metazoa > Chordata > Mammalia > Rodentia > Ctenomyidae > Ctenomys > Ctenomys sociabilis. The sequence goes on from PVKA01019870.1 coordinate 26,776, forward strand.
GGCTGGGATTATGGGTGTACCTCCCTACATCCATCTTATGACTGAGTTTTATTATTTTATGTATGCATGTATTGGTCACAGGGACTCACTTTGCAGCTCGGACTCTAGTGATCCTCCTGTTTTCAGCTTCTGCAGAGCTGGGATTATAGGTGTGCACCACCATGCCCAGAGACTCGGTCGCTGGCTCAGCGCACCTGAGGGCAGGGCCAGCATGGCATGTGGTACGGGGGATCAAACCCTGGTCCCTGCACTTTCCTAAGCAGGCGCTTAGTCTGCTGAGCTATCTCACTGGCCCTAGACTGAGTTTTGACTCTGGAAAAAAATATACTTACATGGCTTCCTCTTAAATGTTTCAGATCTCTGGGGAAACTCTTATAATTAATCAGACAGTGATAAATGTAGAAGGCAGAGTTCTGCTCTTTTACAGGATATTACAGCATTTTAAACCTGAAAGAATGGATGTCTTTGTAACCACTTTTGGAGTTCAAGTCTCTGAGGGAGGTATTTTGTCTGTGTGACCACTGCTGTGTGCAGTACCTAGAATAACACCCGAGACACGTGGTGCTCAAGAAATGTTTGTGGAATGAATAAAATAACCCCTAGGATGCAGCCTTGTGGTTTCCTTAGGACAAATGAGCTGCTGTGTCTGTTGCTTCTCAGGATAAGTCTTTAGGGCTTGGAAGGAAGCAGCTGAAACCAAGAAGGTCCCACTTTGGAGACAAATGATCTGGACTGCTCTGGGGGCAGCTTGAGGAAGAGAGAGAGAGGAAGATGGGAGAACAAAGGACTGGTGGGCATGGAAGGCTGGGAAGGGCTCCTCAGCTTCCCTCCCCAGCACTCTGACTATCTCCATCCCACCAGAGCCAGAGCCCAAGGCCAACCATGTGATGTGTCACTACTGTTCTGGGAATAAATCAGCTCCATGTGACTCCCTTTCGGTCATGAACTGCACCGGGGACCAGACGGTGTGTGTCACCCTCAATGGAACATGGAGTGGAGGTAAGGGCTCCTTCCCTTCCAGAGGTCATTTGCATAATGACCCTCCCTCACCTTTGCACCGGTACATATTAAGGTCTCTTTTTTGTATGTGTTCGGTTATGCTCTTGTTATTCTACAAATCACCTGCAAACTTCGTACCTTAAGATGACAATCATATTATTCTTAGAGTTTCTGTGGGTTGGGGTGCACAGTGCTGGGTCCCTTGTGTGTTTTCAGTTGGAAGGTGGCTGGAGCTGGGGCTGCAGGGCTGAGCCCAGCCGGGCTGAGCAGCTCTCTGATATGGTCTTTGCACCTTATCTTGCTGCATGGGCTGGGCTGTGCTTCCTCACATCATGGCGGCTCAGGCCGTCTCCATAGTAACTGAAGACTCCATCCAGAAAATGAGGTGGCATCTACCTGGACTTTTATGACCACGCCTCAGAAGCCACATACCGTTACTTCTGCCACAGTGTGTGGATTAATGGGGTGGCAAAGTCCAGTTGCTTTTAAGGAAGTGGTGGGGAGAAGAGGCACCAGTGCCACCTGCTGATGTCCCTGAGAACTCACGCCAGTATTTATAAATCACCTCCATGTGTTTGTAAATAATTGTGGTGCAGACTTTTTCAGCAAAGGCTTATGACAGAGCCATCCTAGCCAGAGAATAGGCTGACTCTGGAGTCAGCACAGGAAAAAAAAAAAAAAAAAAGAAGTGGCCTAGATGCCTATTGTGAGCAGTATGGGGTACTAGACTTTAAAGGTGGCAGACTGGGTGTTGGGGGGAAGTGGTCTCCTCTGGCAGGAATGGGTACATTTTTTTTTTTTTAGGAATGAGTATTATATCAGTGGTGTTATTCAGGATTTCTGGTTCACAGTTATAATAAACACCAGACTGACCTTAAGTTGATTTTTTTTTTTTCTTTTTTTGTCTTTTTGAGACAGGGTCTCACTATGAAGTTCAGGCTGGCCTTAAGCTCACTTTGTAGCTCAAGCTGGTCTTGAACTCACAACAATCCTCCTGCCTCAGCCTCCCGAGTGCTGGGATTACAGGCCTGCGCCACCACGCCTGGCTCTTAAATTGATATTGATACATTTTTTTTTTTTCTAAGACTATACATCTCTTTGCAGCCTTTTCATGATGAGTTGCTTGCACCAGCCACCCTCCTCCCCAGCCTGGCATGTTGCTGTTTATCAGTGAACCAAATCTTTATGAAAACATTTTCTCAAAAAAATAGAAAAGAAAATATTTTCCCCACGCTGTTTTGAACTTTAGGGAAGTTAGGGAAAACGTTCAGGTGTTCTTAGACCCAACAGAAAGGTGAGCGGGGATCAGAGCAACAGCAATGAACAATATACAAGGCACAATGGCCATAAGCATGACTGGTAGCAACTTGCCTTGGGTTGGTAGGTCTTAGGACCTGCTGTAGGGAGCTGCCCCTCAGATTTGTGCAGAAGCCAGAGGCCTTGGAAGGCTGCTGAAGAGGTCTCAGGTGGGTAGCGGCATCTGACTGTGTCAAAACAAAAGCAAAGCTTCTCAGGGCCAAGGGCCGCTGGGATCCCCAAGGGTCGTCCACCAAACAGGGGCTCACAACCTCGGCTCGTGAAATGCCTTCATCTACCTCCAGGCAATACATTTGAAGGAATGGAGTTAGAATCGCTGTATGAATAAATAAAGGCAGGCAACAGACGGTTGTAGAACATGGTAAGGGAGATTTGAAAATGAATCAGAAAAGTCAGCAAGAGACGGGAACACTTGGATACAAGAACAGAGCTGTTGAGGCAGGAGGCTTGGGCTCGGGCCTTTCCTTACAGCCTCTCCTGTTTCTGCAGGGGGTCCCCAAATCCTGAAGGGCTGCACCACGCCAGACGTCTGCCACCTGCATGTGAATGACACCCTGGGCCCCAAGGAGTCTGGATTCCGCCTCACCTCCAAGCCTGATTGCAGTCCCTGGGACCCTCCCAAAAAACTAGGTGCCCTTCCTGGAGCCACCCTCCCCGCCTTCCCTGAGCCCCATGTTCTCTGTCACTGTATTCCCAGAGAACCTTGTCCTTCACCTTACACAGAGCAGTACAATTACCCAGAATCACACGCAGCACGTGACACACTCATAAGCAGAAATTCCTTTGGCACAAAGCCACAATGATCAATTGATTTGATTGCAGTACTGAGGACTGAATCTCTGCCCTTCCACTCCCCAGCCATTTTTATTTTATTTTACTTTTTAAATTTTTTTTTTTTTTTCCGGATACAGGATCTCACTATGCAGCTCAGACTTACAGTGATCTTCCTGTCTCAGCCTCCTCAGCACTGGGATCATAAGCATGAGCCACAACGCCCCGTTTTGGGGCTGGCACAGTGTGCCTGGGGTTCCAGGACTGGCACCTCATGAGGCCCTAGGGATTGAATCCATGTCCTTGTGCTTGCCAGGCAGGTGGTCAGACATCAAACCATTTCCACAGCCTTACTTTTTAAATTTTGAGACAGGATCTTGCTAAGTTGCTGAGCTTAATTTAAGGCTGGGCTCAAATGCCCTTTCTGCCGCAGGCTCGGCAGTGCTGGGGTTGCAGGTGCACTCCGCTGCATCTGATGGAACACCCACTCTCTAGCCCATCCTCCACCGCACATCTGCAGAGGTGCCTGGATTTCAAGCAGGAACATCCTTTGGTTCAAGTGAGATTAGAGACTCAAGCTCAAGGAACAAAGCTGATGGTATTTTTCTTTTCTCTACTATCTTGCTGGTGAACAAAGACAGGTTCGCCAATAGCCCTCTTCTGGGTTACCAGAAAAGAAAAAATGGTCACAACCATTTCTTTTTCTTCCAGTAAAAGAGACACGCTAATTGAGAGTACTTCCTGGGGCAACAGTTTATTAAGTGAGTCAGCGTTACAGAATTATTGGTTTTAGAGGTGAGAAAGGCAATTTTCCCCGGATGGAGTGGCATTTTCTCAGCTCTAGCAATATGAAGATGCCGTTTTTAGAAACTTCTTAGCAAGGCCCATTCTTCAGCGCAGAATAGGATCCGCTTGCTGACTCTGCAGGCAAAGCAGGAGCATTCTCACCTCTGCTGTCTCAAATTCCCAGATGCTGACAGGCTTACTTTTTAAAACTATTCAGGGGATTAAGTTAACTATCACAGTGAAAAGAAGAAAAGCAAATGGGGAACTTGACATTTACAGTATGGAAAGTAAAAGGGCAAAATAAGATTGCTGACCACAGGGACTTGGAACATGGAAGTTTCAATACACAGACCTGTAAAGTGGTCACACATGAATACATTGATTTTCAAAAGCATATTCAGGGGCCGGGGAGGACAAGTACAAGCATACACAAACACACAGAAGCACAACTGACACATAGGTGTTACTGACATCCACAAATATCCCTGGCTGTATGCCCACATATCCTGGGACCTCAAGCTTTTGTCGGGAACATACATATCATGCCACAGAAACACACAGGCCTACAGAACCAGTCTAAAAAACCCATCCATCTGTTCAGGCCCGTATGTGTTTTGTAGATGCCTTCTTGCGCAGAGTACACCCATGCAAAAGCCTTTATCCTTTCTCAGACAGCTGAAGACACACAGACGCTTCAACACAGATGCATCCAGTCAGATGTGTACCCCAAGATAGAGCCCTCCATACTCAGCACTACAAACAGGGTCATTGCAGAAGGACACCCACAAGAACACTTTTGCACAGTCAAAATGATGTGCACCAAAGCTTGCGTGCACATACAAGAGTTCACACAAACACACATATTCACACATGCTGGTTGTTTTTCTCTCTCTCCATGTCCCCATGCAGCTGTGAGCCACAGCAACCCGAAGGCCACTATCTGTTTCACCTGCTCAGACCCCCACCACTGTGATCCTCTGCCCTGTCCAGAGGATAAGAACTACTGCCTTAGGACAACAGGCATCACCGGTGAGTACCCATGGGGACAGAAACAGGGCCCAGGGTCCACCAACGCCTCTCCTTGCACCCCTAGGTTGGTGGGCTCAACTTCCTTGGCCACGCGGGGCAGAAGCTCTACAGAGTGAAAGCCAGTGGCAAGTTTAGTTATTGCTAAATAACAATCAGCTCAAAACTTAACGACTTACCAGTCACAAAAGGACAAATACCATATGATTTCACTTAGAAGAGACATCTACACTAGTCAAACTCATGAAGCAGAAAGTCAAACAGTGATTTCCAGGGGTTGTGGAAGAAGGGAAGGAGTTGTTTGATGGGCACAGAATTTCAGTTTTGCATCATGAAAATGTTCTAGATACCTGTTACACAACAACATGTAACAATACCAAAATGCACTCTTAAATATGGTTAGCAGGATAAACTATGCTGTTTCTTTTCTTTTTTTTTTTTTTAATTTATTTATTTATTACAGTGTCTAGCTACACATCACAGACTTTTTTGCGAGGGGGGGTGGTCAGCTCAGCCCGCCCTGGGGGAGAGGCTGGCACGGCATGTGGTGCTGGGGATCGAACCACGGTCCCTGAGAGCTTGCCTAAGCTTGCCAAAGCAGGCGCTTTAGACCGCTGAGCTATCTTGCCAGCCCTATGCTGTTTCTTTTGAATCACAACTTTATTTATTTATTATTATTATTATTGTTATTATTTAGGACAGGTTCTACAGGGTCTCACTATGTAGTGATCCATCTGTGTTCAGCCTCCCAAGAGCTGGGATTACAGGCGTGCACCACCACACCCAGTCTCAACCACAGTCTCAGAGTGCCCCCTGGGGTGAGGCCCGCACAGCACACCAGACTTTAACCCACTGAGCTATTTGGCTGGCCCTGAATCACTACTTTAAAATCTTCATAGTTTTAAACAGTGATTTACTATTCATGATCATTCCCTGACTAGGTTCAGCTTGGGCAGCTCTTCCGCTCTGAGCGGTGAACGCTAAGGTCTCTTTTGTGGCGGCAGGCAGCTGGGAGCTCCATCAGGGCAGGAGAGCTTGACACAGCCTCTCCTTCTGCAGGGTCTCTCTTGGGCTAGAGAGACAGTTCAGTAGAACAAGTGCCTGCCTGGCAAGCACAGGGTCCTGAGTTCAATCCCCGGTACCACAAAATAAATAAATAAAATAGAATAGGGCCTCTCGCCACAAAGTCCTATTGTTGATGGTTTGGCTTGAGCTTCCTCACAGTAGGGTCACTGCTGGCCACCAAGAAAGAAATGGACATACCAGGAGATAGGCCCAGCCCTACACAGATTCATTTCTTCCTTGGTCTGCTGACCCGAGAATGTCATAAGTTCATCTCAGGTCTAAGGAATGAGGATATAGATGCCACCTCTTAATAAGGGAATGGTGGGGTGCACTGAGACGGCAATTGAGACTGGGCATGGTGGTGCGCACCTGAAATCCCAGCACTTGGGAGGCTGAAAACAGGAGGATCACTATGAGTCCTATTTACTTAGTGAGACCTTCAGACCCTGCCCTAAACTCATTTAAAAAAAAAAAAAAAGGAATGACAAAGTCATGTTCCACTAAAGGGCACAGAAGGGATACAGTTGTGGCCGTCTTGGTCTCTATGACACCATTCTGGACAGGGAGCTCCTGAAAGTCTTGTCCACCTGCCCCCACAAATGGGAGACCTGAACTCTGTGTCAGTGGAGTTCAACTTGAAACCAGCTCGTAGTTGCCTTCCAGCTGCATAATCAGGAATAGTAGAGACAGGGTACCAGGCTCCAGTGCCAGGTACTCCTGGGCGCCCATAGATGTGTTTGGCAAACCTCATGGGGTGTTCATAGGCAGGATGGGGAGACCTCTCTGGCACAGAGGCCACACCATGCTCATTGGAGCCCTGAGGGACAAGCCAGGGTATCAAGAAAGGTTTTCTGAAGTGTGTCTTCCTGAACCATGACCAGCCTGGGATGAGTTAAGGGACGCGGGGATCTCGGGCAGATTGAATGCCAACCAGGTGACATCCGGAGGGATCTGGGAAGGTTCCAGTGGGTGGTTTGTTGTGGTTGCCTTCCTCGTTAGCCGTTCCCCCACATCTTTGCAGCCCTTGGGGATGGAAATTCTGTCTCCTGGAGGAATGGTTCCTGCGTGGCCTCTACGGACTGCAAACTGAACACCTCCATCTCTGCCTTGACCTATGGCACCGGCATTGGCTTCTGGGTCAACACCACCTGCTGCCAAGGCAACTGTCAGGAACCCACACAGCTTGGTATGTTGCCACCAGAGGGTAGCACTGTGGTGGTTGAGGAGGTGGTGGGGTGACGTTCGAGGTGAGCTCGTCCCCAGATGAGGAAGGAAGGTGGGCAGGAAGAGCCTCAGTTCCATTCCCAACCAGAGTCCCCTAAGTGACTCTGACCCAGCTCAGCAAGAACCCTCAATGTGATCATTGCTCTGTGGCCTAGCCTGAGTGCACCGAGGGTCTGGGGGGCCCTGAAAGCAAAGCCCTCTTGGTTCCCTGCCCTGTACAGCAGCTCTGCCGCCCTCGACCACGTACCTGTGTCCTACATGCCTCAAGGGCCAGCCTGGGTCCTGCAGCTCCACCTTCTACATGCAGTGTCCTCGTGGGGAGACCCGGTGTGTCCAGCTGGACCTGACATCAGATAAAGGTAATAGAGGTGGTGCATGTGCACAGCATGTGTGTCTGTGTGTGTACACAGGTGTGTGCAAGAGGGAGCCTGAGCACACGTGTTCTGGATAAAAACACACCTGAGTTTGAGGGCCCTTATTTATTCTGGATGGCCTGAGGCAGCAGATTCATCTTCTGGAGCCTCTTCAGGAAATGGGGAGGGTGGACACACCCCTCACAGGTTTCTGAGCTGGTGAAAGAAGGAATAGAGTATCGGCCTTCAGAGCAGAAATAGCCACGCTGCCTGGGTTCAAATCCTGGATTCAGGACTTACAGGCTGGGTGACCTTGAGCAGGCGACTTTGCCTCTCTGTGCCTCAGTTTTTCCACTGGAAATAGTGGAAAAATAATAGTCTCTAAGTCACATGACTGCTTTGAGACATTAAACTTCTAGATGAGTGCTTTCTGAAAACAGTATAATGTGATTCACACATACAATTTAAACTTTTCCGGCAGTCTCATTAAAAAAGTAATGGGAAATTAATTTAACAACATATTTTGTTTAACCCAACATGTCCAACAGTTATCATTTCCAATTTGCAATCAAGACAAAGAATTTTAAATGAGGTAGCTTGCATTCAGCTTTTCCTAAGGCCCTGAAGTCTGGTGTTTACCTTATACTTCCAACACATCAGGTCACTCTTGGTGCATCTCAAGCGCTCCGCAGCCGCATGCTCCTAGTGGTTACCATGAGAGGCACCTGTCCAGAACACAGCAGTACTTTGCAGGCCACTGCAGTACGAGCCAGGGATAGCAGGAGGAAGGAGGACAGAGCTCTCTGTTCAGAACTGTTAAACACTGTGTGGGGGAGGGGCTGTGCATCTTGGAGCGGATGAATCTCAGGGAGCATGGCTGGCCATGGCTGCACGGGCCTCTCCAGTTGTTGTCCAGGGAGGCTGCGCTGGGCACAGCTGGGGAGTGTCCTATGCGCGCCTGTGTGAGGTTCTGGGGAGAGTGTGTCCGTCCGTGCCCAGGAGGGGTGTGTGTGTGTGTGTGCTCGTGTGTGTTGTGTGTGTGCGTGTGAGAGTGGGTCTGTGCAGTGACTCTCAAACACCACTCAGAGGGGGCACATACACCTGTTCAGGGCAAAACGAGACCATTGTGAATCGTAGCACTGAGTCTGACATTTCTTTTTTTCCTCCTTTTTGGGGAGCCCAGATTGAGCCCAGAGCCTTTGATGGTGCAACATAGCCGGCCCCTTCCTTAGAATCTCACTGAGTCATTTGATTGCCTAGGCCTGGCTGGAACTTGTGGTCTTCCTGCCTCAGTTTCCCAGAGTGCTGGGATTACAAGTGGGCATACAACACCCAGGTTGATATTTTGTTTATTTGTTTTTTGTGGAGCTAGGGATTGAACGCAGGCCCTTGTGCTCGCAAACAAGCGCTTATTCTACTGAGCTATCTCCCTAACCCCCGACATTTCTTTTTAACTGTCTTTTCTTCCCTGAGGGACTGAGGATTGAACTCAGGCCCTTGTGCTTGCCAGGTAAGAGCTTATTCTAGTAAACCATCTCTCTGGCCCCCTAACTTTTTTTTTTTTTTTTAATTATAAGGAGTTTACATGACTTTAAATAAATAAAAGCAGAAATTTAACAAACCCTACGTATACTCCCCATCCGTCTCCACACTGACCCGAATATTTGAAACAAATTTGGACATCACATCGCTTCACCCATCCCTATCTTTTCCAAAGCTAAGAACTTAAAAGTAAACTCCAACTGGGAAGGTTTTTATATGTTAAAAAGACCATCCTATTTACATATCCCCTTCCATGTTTTCATTCGCACCCTTATGTCCAAACATAAACACCTCGCCTCATAGGTATAAATCCAAGAAGCGCAGGGAAAAGTTGGAAAGCTGTGCATTCAACGGCTGGATTGTGTGTCCTACTGAACCCGGGGGCCATCCTTTTTGTTATCACCTGTAAGGAAGGGGACAGCGGCGACCAGCGTCGGATGGGGGGTTAGGGGGCGCCGTGCGTGCCTGCGCAGGCGTCCCCGGGCGGCTGGAGTCCCCGCGCCCCCCACACCCATCCTCCCGTCTCTGCAGGCGGCCGGAATGTGAGCGTGCGCGGCTGTGGCACCCCGGACCTGTGCAGCAGCGCCCCGGCTGTGACCAAGCGGCTCCAGGCGATCCCGGGCCTTCCCGATCTCCAGGGCATGCGGCTGTCGCGCCGGCCCGACTGTAGCCCTCGCCGCCGCGCCTTCCTGGAGCCCCGGGGCCCCTGGAGCGCCGCCCGCCGCCTCGGCCTGGCCCTGCCCTTGCTGGCTGTGGCCCTGGGGGCTGCCACGCTCTGCTGAGGGTTTTGCCACGACCAATGGGCCCCGGCCTTGAAGCTTCTGGTGATGAAATCAGGAAGAGGGATGAGCCTGGCCCCTCCGACTAGAGCTTCCCGGCAGCAGGGTCGGCAAGCTGCGCTTCCCCTTGGCTAGGGCCTCTGCTCCACTAGGACCACAGCTCATTCTCAGATAAGGGCCCTCTCAAGCCCAAACCACCTCGCTTAGGCTGTCCTATTCTTTGTTATATTAAAAATGCACATGTTCTCCTTCAGATCAGGGAGCCCCCAAAGCTAAGCCTACCTCTTCAAACTAGGGAACCCCCAATACTAGACTAAATTCTCTCAAACACTGAGAAGCAAGTTCCTCCTCCTGGCTCCCTCTTCTGGCAAAGTCCTGCCAGACAAGGTGGGGCTTGTGAGGACCCAATACACCCACTTCCAAGGCATTTAGAGCAGTCCATTCCAGTCCTGTCTGGGCCAGGAGGGGTGGGGATGGGGGCAGGAGGGGGTGGTGGCTGAGGTTAGGGCTGAAGATCCCCCCTACTGTTAGGTTCCCTCTCCCAGCAATGACCAAAGCTGAATAAACTGCATCTCACAGCACTATGTAGTTTGTTTCCTTTTGCCCCCTCCCTCTATTTGAGACTCGCTAGGCAGCCCAGGTAACCTTGAACTTGCAGTGATCCACCTGCCTCAGCTCCCAAGTGCTGGGATTACAGGCATGCACCCCAGTACCGGGCCTGAAGTAGGAGTCATTTTGGAATAAGCACCAAACAGAGAAGATTGAGCAGAGGTAAAAATGGGGAACTCGTAGTTGGCAGAATGCTAGGAGCCCTGCTGAAAGTAACAGGCCAGCCATAAGAACTCAAATCATTCTTCACTCATCCAACGAGTGTTTATTGATCATATTCTAAGCAGTGAACACAGTTTTACTTGTAGGTGCTGGAGATGTGGACAGAAGTCCCTCCTCTTGTGGTGGTTGTGTTACACTGAGGGAAATGGATAAAATAAATATGGTAGAAGGAATAAGTTTTATGGAATAAACAGTACAGGGAAGAGAATAAGGGTGTGTGGCCAAGAGGTTGATTTTATGTAGGGTGGCTTCAGCATTCTGAGCTGAAGGGGAGGGAGAGGGCTGTGCAGATATCTATCTGAGGAAGGAGCATTGCAGGAGAGAAAACCACAAATGCAAATGCCCTGAGACAGCCTTAGTAAGAGAGCTGAGGCTATACAACATAAAAAGAATAGAGGTAGCAGCATCTAAGGGCCTTTGATTCAGTAGTTCAAAAGAGTTGTATTAGTGGTCTTTACCGATTCTGGAACCAAGTACCAAGCATCCAGAACAACTTAAAAACAGGAAATAGTGTATGTGGCTCACGGCTTCAGAGAATTCAGTCCATGGAAAGCTGGTTTCAAAGCAGGAAAGTTGGAGGAAAGGGATGGTGGAAAAGAGCTGCTTAGTCCATGGTATCTGGGAAGCAGAGCAGAGAAACAGCCCTCAGTAGGAGGGGGTGAGGGGGGGGCCTTTGTAGACGTGGAACTTCAAGCCCTGCCTCCATGAGCCACCCAGACTCACCCAGAAGGATGGGCAGCTGTCAAGCCAATCATATTCCTAATCCACTTGGCCGGTCACATTCCACCTCTTCTCAAATTGATACACAAACATCTCACCTTAAGCCATACTTAATCTCCCTATAAGGACAAAAGTCATAGTTGTGTCTACTGTGATGCAATGATCCAGCATACAACACATAGTGCAATAATCCCTTCTACAAGGTCTCAACAGTGCCGGCCAGCATTGCTAAAAGTTCAAATCCACATCTCCTCTGAGACCCAAGGCAAACTCTTTGCTGTGAACCCGTGTATAAATCAAAGACAACTTAATATAACCACAAACTACGATGACACATAGTAAAACATTTCCATTCCAAGAGGGGAGGAATAGAGGGTCAGAGAATAATAGGACTAACTGGGCATGGCAGTGCACACCTTTGATCCCAGCACTTGGGAAGTTGAGCAGGAGAATCCCAAGTTCAATTTAGTGACTCAGCCAGACCTTGTCTCAAAAGACACAATTTAAAAGGGCTGAGTGTAAAGGGTTAATGTAAAGTCATGTGATGAGTTAATTTAAAACTAAATGTAAAAAAATTACTCTGCTCAACTTTCTGTGACTCTGCTTCCTTGTAAGACTGCAAGGAGGCCTGGGGTACCATTGATAAATCATCAATAGACTGAGAGTTCCCAGAAAACGATGCTCCCTGAAAAAATTGTATGCTGAGTAATGGTCACGCTGTCCCTAAAGGTTCTGTTCTATGTTAAATGATAAATTTGTTTGCCAAACAGGATTCACTTTCTACCTGTAAAACCTCTATACTTCTAAGGCTCCTGGCCGTTTGTCCGCTCCTGCATGAGTATGGTCAAGCGGTCCCGGGCTCAGTAATAAAAGGTTCATATTTAAATTTTAATTTGGACTCAGGTCTGGTTTCTGTGTTGAGAATCAACACTGAGGATATAGTTCAGTGTGAAGATCCTGGGTTTAATCTCCAGAGAGATTGAGGGGGAGAGAGAGAGACAGACAGACAGACAGACACAGAGAGACAGAGATGGAGACCAAGACCAAGGCAAGAGCGGAAGTCAGCACGGCACACATTATGTCCTGTAGCCCCACATCTGGATCCTGGGCACATGCTGGTGTGTGGCTCCAGCCTTGTGGCCTTGGTGGCTGTAACCACGTGGCGTCTGCTGTGCACTGGCTCCACTCGGCCCACAGCTTTTCTGAGCAAGCTGTAACCCCAGAGCTGAGGACGAGGAGCCACTCCTGCGCTGTTTTCCATTCCCTCTCCCCGGGTTGACCAGGAACCTCCTTGTTTTTATTGTCACGCACACCAGCCCTCCCTTAATCAGCGTCTATTGCAGCACGGTAAATTCTGTTCCTGGCCCACTCCCACAAAAGCTCCCATCTCTGTCTCCACCTCTAGCTTCTCTGGCTTCTCTTTCGGCCACCAGGCAATAAAGGATGTCTTTGTCTTCCCCTGCTTCTCTTTCTCACTGAAGAAGGCCCCTTACACAGTCCACATCCCTGATATCTCCTGGATCCCCCACTGCATGTTCAGCTTCAGTCCCTGAGCTTCACACACTGTCTTTTCAGCCCCTCCTTGCAAGTGTCCCAGATCTTCCTTCGAACTCTGGGTAGAATTCTCTCTAACTCTATAGCTCTTGAATTCTGCATGCCAAGAAAACTAGTATTACAGGTGCAACGCCATCTGCTGCCAGCTCGAGCAGTTTGCCAAGTGCTCCTGGACCGTGGCTGTAGTGGCCTCTGTTGGGATAATCCCCAGGAAACCAATCTGTGGGAGGCTGCGTGTGAACAGGGCTCCGGAACTCTCTTCTCACATAAAAAGTTGACACTTCTGCATCCTTGAGCTTCTAGTGGTGCTGTTTGCTCTTATACAAAGTACTTAGTTTCTTTGATGGCACCAGTCTCTACAGAGCCACATCTCCTTTTTTTTTTCCTTTCCTTTCTTTCTTTTTTTGATGGAACCGGGGATTGAACTCAGGCCTTGCACTTGCCAGGGAAGCGTTTTTTTCCACTGAGCCATTTCCCTGGCCCTTGAGCCACATCTCCTTTAACTCCAACTTTATACTTAGCTCCCTCCTATCTACAAATTAAGTTTATCAAATGTCCCCCTCCCCACTCTGCCGAATCTCACTATAAATCTGGCTAAAATCAGCCAGCAGCACCCACTGCTACAATCTGAACATTGGGCTGCCTTAAAATTTCTTCCACCAGGTCAGTTGGTCTACCACCCTTAAGCTCGGCCTCTCACAGCTCCTTTTCTTTTCTTTTTCTTTTTTGTGTTTGGGACAGGGTCTACAGGGTCTCAATGCATATATTGAACTCCTAGTGGTCCTCTTGTTTACAGCTTCCCAAGTGCTGGGATTACAGGCGTGTGCCCATCACGGTCCAGTCTCAATTCTTGTGCCCCGGGGGGGGGGGGGCTTGCACGGCAGGTCTAGGGATTGCATGCCTGGCCCCTGCATCTGCCTAAACAGGTGCTTTAATCCATGGGGCTATTTGGCCAGCCCTTACAATTTCAAGTCATAGACAAAAATGAAAACTTTCTTTTTTGGCCAGAGTCTAACTCACATGACCTCTAGTCATGAAATCCTTGTTACCAACTGAAACCTCAAGAGCCTGGCCTCTAGTGTCGCATTTCTACCAGCATTCTGGTCTGCTGATCTCTGACCCTCTCCCTTCAAGCTCTGTTTACAGCTTTCTAGCCTTTTTTCCAGCTTGATTCTCCGAGCTGGGCTTCAGGGTGCAATTCTCTTGCCTCAGCCTCCCAGAATGCTGGAATCACAGGCACACGATACCACCTCCAGCAATAAATAAAACAAGAAAAGTTTGGAAATTTGGGGTTGGTCTGTCTCTGCTCCAGAAGTTCTGGGGAGTTAGCTGGGGTGGTTTGAAAACAGGAAGCCGAAATCATCTATAGATTCAGATACATCTGTCTGACAATTGGTGCAGGCTGTCTGCTGGGACCTTCACTGGGGCTGTAGTCAGAACGTCCTTACAACCTGGGGCCTTGGCTTGCAATAGGCAAGATTTTGAAACAGCCTCCCCACATCCCACCCTAATTCCCAGAGCTGTGAACAGGAAGGAATACATCTCCCGCAATGATATG